>JACXGJ010010360.1:0-22120 GCA_016801105.1 Esox niger | reverse complement strand
GTGTGTGTGTGTGTGTGTGTGTGTGTGTGTGTGTGTGTGTGTGTGTGTGTGTGTGTGTGTGTGTGTGTGTGTGTGTGTGTGTGTGTGTGTGTGTGTGTGTGTGTGTGTGTGTGTGTGTGTGTGTAGATATATACATCTTTAATCTTTTATAAATTAAGTCTGTGACTTAACAGAATGTGGAGTAAGTTAAGGTGTCTAAGTACTTTCCAAAGGCATTGGAATTTGGTTAAAACCATAATAACATATACAATTTCAGTTATTTGTTCACTCAGGTTCTCTTTTTCATATTGGGTTTTATAATAAAAGTGTTCTATAAATATTTCACTGCTCTATATATAGTACTTAGACTATTAAAAGGCAAGAATGTAATGTATATTGTAGTTTAGCTTTGATGGTAATGAGCCTTTCCCAGCATTGCTGCAGTCACTATGTCTGGCTTGTTATTTTAAAATGGTTATTTAAAAAAAAAATCTTATGTTTAAATGTACATTATTTTATGAGATACAATATGGCCTATGTATTTTTCTTATTCATATTTCTCCATGAATTGGAAGTTGTGCTGTTTTGGAACAAATTACACTGCGCTTTTCAGTTTGTCATGACCGTGTACTTCTAATCCATCTTTTTTCTCTCCTTCTACCCCTCCCTTCACAACAATTTCTCTGTCTGTACATATATCTTGTTTCCATATTTCTTTTCTCTCTTCTTTCCCCCCATCTCTACTTCTTTCTCCCTCTATAGATAGTGTATGTAGCTCCTATGAAGGCTCTGGCTGCCGAGATGACTAATTACTTCAGTAAGCGTTTGGAGCCTCTGGGCATTGCTGTCAAAGAGCTCACGGGAGACATGCAACTAACCAAAGGGGAGATCCTCCGTACACAGGTAGTATACACACACAAACCTCCACCGTATTGAGCTGGCTCAGATTTATTTTCCATTCCAGTGACTATAGTGGATGAATGTGTGATCAAGCTAGCCCTCTTCAAATTGGCTTGACTTGAATGGTTCAGTACTGTGAAAAGAGCTTATGGCTGTAATAGTAGCATTGTCTACTCAGCAGATCAAAGAGGGAGACAACATCAACAACCATCTGCCTGGGACAGAGATCTACAGGGCCATAACAGTGTGTTACAGTGTCACTTATCTTAGCACTGTGGGCTGACAACACACCACATCACTGACATTGTCACTTCACTTTAATAATGTACAATCATACAGTGTGTTCATGAATTATACACATACTTCCAACTAGTTTATAGATAATGTTCCTTTTTCTGACTTTGTCGGTCTCCTTTGTTAGGTTTCAGAATAAAAGTAATGGACACAAGGATCTGTAATGCTTCCAAATATATGCTTGCAGGCACACATATCCATGCATACACTCAAAAACATTTTGCGCACACAACCTCCAAAGTAGATTGTTTCTTTTACTAGCTTCAAGTAGCAGACTTGTGCCGCTCCTTTATCAGTCTGAGGTTGTTGTTTTTTAATTCATTCTCTGACAGGTCCTTTACATAGATTTTTCCTTCATTGCTACATGACAAAGGATAGAACTGATGCCATAGAGAGGTCAGCATCACCAGTTTCTCAAACTAGATCCCAGTCATAGTCATGAAGGTTACTCATAGGTTACACTTGAAATTGTATTTCTATGTGCGTGACATGGACTTAGGGGAGTGGTGCATTCTCTTTTTAAATGTGAAGTAATACATTCATCTGATCTTGTTTTTACATACTCAGCTATTATAGTATGCCTGCTGATTCAGCACTGTCAGGTTAAACCATATTGATCTATTACATTGTAACGGTTAATATAGTTGATTACTAATTTTTATTTACAATGACAGGCGGTGTATGAAAAAAACATTTCCGACGCACTTTGGCCTATAAGCTTATTTTCCTGCATTCTAGAGCAATGAGTATTAAATGCCTGTTAACAATGCAGACTTAAAGAAATCTAATGCGACCCCCAACTATAACCCACTCTCCATCCTTCTCCTTCTCACTTAATGTTAGGTTGCTGGTTCCTTGTTCTCCAAAGCACTTTCTCTGCTCTTAGTTGTAGTTGCCATGGTGACTGCCATCAGTTGTACTGTGAAATGCCAGATCCACAGAATACACTGCCAGACAAATTTCCTGTTTATTGTTCACTGTATTTGTGCCGAGGAACGGAGGTGGGAGGGCAAGAGTGTTTTAAAATATAGATTTTTAATTGTAATTTTCAGTGCACAGGGTAAAGCATTCAACATTCTGTAGCAAGACTTTAGCAAGTTATTTGTGAAGTACATTCAGAATGTATTCAGACCCCTTCACTCATTCCAGATTCCTTATTCTAAAACGCATTACTTTTGTTTCCTCAACAGTTTACACACACTCCCCCATAATGTCTAAGCATCAACAGGTTGGTAGAAATCCCTTTATTCAGAACTTTGTCAAAGCATCTTCGTCAACGATTCCAGGCGTCGGTCATCTTGGGTATGATGCTACAAGCTTGGTACACCTGTATTTGGAGAGTTTTTCCCAATCTTTCTCTGGTGATCTTCTGGTAGGTTGGATGAGGAACATTGTTGCACAGACCTTTTCAGATCTCTCCAGATTTGTTTTATTGGGTTCATGTGTGGCATTAAGAGCATAGAGCTCAATCTTGAGACCAGAGAATCTTATTTCTCATGAGCCCTTCTGCCTTTTGGAGTGGCTTCCATCTGCTCAATCTACCATAAAGGAGTGATTAGCGGAGTGCTGAAAAAATGGTTGTACTTCTGGAAGGTTCTACAATCTCCAACTCTGAAGCTCTGTCAGGGAGGCCGCAATGTTGTTGGGGTCATTCAATGCTGCAGAAAGTTTTTGGTATTCTTCCCCAGATCTGTGCCTTGATGCAATCCTGTCTCTGAGCTGTACACCAAATTCTTTCAACCACATGGCTTGATATTTTTCTGGCATTAATTGTGAGACCACAAGTAGACTCCAATAAAGTAACAGAAACATTAGAAAGGTGATCACTGGTAACAGGCTGCATCTGAGCTCAATTGCAAGTGTTAAAAATATTTAACAATGGGATGTTTCCATAGTTTTTTTTTTTTTTTGCGTAGATTTGCTTGTATATATCTTTTTCATTTGTTACACATTTGTTTTCCCTAGCCTATTTGAATCTATTTGAGTCAATGTTGTGTATGAAACAAAAAGCAAAGCAATGCAATGTGTGTGACCAAAAGGAAGATTTGGTAGGAGATGGGTTGAACTCCTTGACCTTTAGTGAGTGCCTCACTGATTGAGGGAACGGGGCGGAGAGAGGGTGACACAGAGCGAGGGAAGGGCCAGGGAAGAAACAGGGTCAGAGGGGCAGCTAGGAGTTAGTAGAAGGGGGCAAGAGAGAGCCAGAGATGGGTGTGGCAGGGAGAGCAAGTGGGGGGCTGGTGAGAGCGAGAGAGAGGGGTTGCCAGAGAGGGGGAGGGCAGTGAGAGTGGGTTGAAGCAGGTGTTTGTGTCTTTCTGTTTGCGTGAGTGGGCGGACACTGTCTTCCCATAGAAGATTAACCCTCTGTTTCCTTTAATATGGAGATACTCTAAGTACAGCGTGATAACAACTCAAATACACCTCCAATAAATGTCACTATGTTCTTTAACGATTGCTCACCTAAACTATTAGCAGGAGTATTTTCCTTGCTAAATGTGTTTTGTGTTGAGGTATGTGGCTTGTTTTAGGCAGCAGCTGGTTAAATGCCAGGCAAAAGAGAATATGGTGTTTTAAATGTACACTTTGTTTAAATGGACATCAAGTACGGAAGATGTTTTATTGAATTCAGATATTTTAAGCAATTTAAAATAAAGCACTCTTACCAAGAGTGCACACACGCCAAAAACTATTCTCTCAAACCTGGAGAGAAGTTAGTCTGAGTTATCATCTTTCATGACTGTTAACATGGAGAAACCACTCGGTCTTTTACTTTTTTGAAGCCAGTGAAACAACTGTACCTTTGTGCCTAACTATCCACTCTCCCACACACACAGACACACACACACACACACACACACACTCGCACACTTGCTCGGTCTTTGGTACAGATAGTTGCCATGGTAACAGCAGACAGGGAGAGGCTGATGGCTGCCAGACATGGCAGTATGCAGGTGGGTGAGCGCTTAGTGGGTGCACTACCACTCCAGAGGAACAAAAATGTACCTAATGATAGTGGTACCCTTGGAGTCTGTTTAACAGGCACAGACCACCACAGTCTGCCAGAGACAGAAACCCATCCAGGCAGACAGACCGGTTTTAATTAGGCCTAGTAGATAACTGTTGCTGTGGGAAGACCTTCTTGTGGCCTCAGGTTCCACACGGATGCACACATCACTTTTACCATGGTTAGTGTAGAGCCCCATTCATTATCAAATGAAATTATTTATTTTTCAAATCAAATCAAATTAATTTAGTAAAGCCCTTTAGCTGTTGTGACAAAGCACTTATACACATATCCAGTCATGAACCCGAATGACACCGCAACAATGAAAGACTGAAGCACAGTAGGAAAAACTCCTTAGTATGGTTGGAACCTAGAAATAAGACAAGAAAGGAGCTAGTCTCTTTTCTGGCTGTGCTGTGTGCAGATTGCAAGGTCTCTAAGCCAAATTGTTCGTCAATATACTAGCAGTTCAATAACTACCGGTAGAAATAGGTGGGCTGCGGCCAGTATTTTCAGGCAGAATCCAGATCAGCAGCACATCCATGTAGACTTGGGATAAGCTATGCAACCTGGTGGACATGGACAACTAGGACTCATCAGCACAGGGAGTCCAAGTTGTGGTCCAATTGATAATACACAGATCCGAAAATAATGAAGTGACCACAGCACCTTTTTCTTTGCTTTTCAACTTTTTTTTGTAAAGCAAAGATTTGATTGAGGAACAGAAGCATTCAATTTGAAGTGTTCTCTTAATTTTATCCGGAGCTGTATATTTTCAATTGAGTTATTGACCCGTGCAGACATGGTTCTCCTTCTGGCAAATCTTAGCACAAAATCTCTGTTAGCATGGCCATTGTTCAGGGAGGTTTTTAGTCACCTCCCTGAACAAGGTATTTTTTCCTAATTAATTAATTTACAGATAGCTAGCTGTAGGAAGAGATATGGCTCCAAACTTCCATTTTACACAGAAGCAGTCCACTAGTCCTGGGATCTTTCATTGCTTTAGCAATTGTTTTTACAGACTTATCCGGATAATTGCCTATTTGGAGTTCTTTGAACTGCATGGCTTGGTTTTTGCTCTGAAATGCACTGTGTGGACCTTCTGTAGACAGGTGTGTACCTTTCTATATCTCAAGGATCATCAAAGGACTCAGTATGCTTCAGAGCTCAATTTCTCATGTCTTAGCAAAGGGTCTGAATACCTAAGTGAATTATATTTCAGTTTTCATTTTCAATCAGCAAACATCTTCATTGTTTTTGCTTATTTGGGTTCATTGATTCAATTATGTCTATAACACAACAAAATGCAAAGAAAGTGAAGGGGTTCAAGATCTTGCTTTCTGAAGAAAGTACTTTACATGATTATCATGAAAAAATTTAAATTGAATACGAACGTCCTTTTTAACTGTTCTGCTGTCCAGTCCATAAGTTTTTGCACACTGGCACACGTTTTGTTGTTTTTGGCAAAGTACTCCAGCACATAGGATCTGAAATTCTAATAAGTTGAAACAATGACTAAATCTGGTTGTCTCAGGTCATTTTCTGTGAGAAGTGACAATTGTTTGTGGTCTCTGTATGATTGGATGGAAAACCACTGCAGATCAACAGGATTTCCCTACTTTATTTCAAGGAAAAATGCCTTCAGCAATTGGCATTTGTCTCTGTGATTAAAGTTAATCTGCCATTTTGAAAGTTACATCTTCCTCCTTCCATGACTTTTCCTAAATGGAGGTATATTACGTTGTTCCGTTGTCAGAATTCTAAAATCACAAACGTAAAACTATTTTGAGACTATTAACCCTGTTTTACATCTTAACCACAAAAGCTGCCACTAATGGTACCCAGGTTCTAATCAACCCTCACTAAATGAATTATGTCAATGGATGAATAAGATAAATGATCAGAGCCTTGGTTGAATTTGAATGAACATACAAATGAAATACAAGATTTCATCACAATTTTATTCAAGCATAATACATAAACGATAAAGGCTTCTGGACAATTCAACATATGTATCACACGTGACCGTTTTTCAGTCAGAGATTAAGTGTCTTGTGTAGGCTAATTCATCAAATGTAAATCTAAAATGTGTACTAAATTTTTCTTCACGGTACCAAATACCAACGATATTCTTTGCCCTTTACCAATTCAAGAAACGTATCGCATGTTACTGTTTTTCATAAATTCTATCAACAAATGACTTTTCTATATTTTCATGTAGGCTACTGTAAATCATTCTTTGAAATTGTGTACGTGTTTACATTCATTGTCAACAAGCAAGCCACTAATGAGTCAGAACTTCCCAATCATTCTCTTCCCCAGCCTCAGCAGCTCTGGCAGAAATACCAATAATATTCAAGTCGGTGTCAAGTAGGCAAGTGCACGCAGTGCAAGACAAATGAGAACTGTGTGCAGGGCAACCATTTTGTTTGTCGGTCTTGTTCACACAAACCCCTGAAGCTGTGTGCTGACAGTGGGGCATGTTAGAAATAAGCCGTTTCATATAGTGTTTGAAATAATGATCGCGTACCCAGTCGTCAAGGGAGAGAGTCATTCATTTGTTTATTGCATCATTTCATAGTCTATTGTTCATGATGTTACAGACTCATTGTCATCTCACTATACTTTTCTCTACTTCGTAGACTTTGCAACCAGAATTCACATCACAATAAGGCCATTGGGAAATTTCTGCCACGCTTTGAATGTACATGACTTCCTGTGTACAGAAGCAGTTGTTCTGTTGTAAACTAAACATACACTTCAAAAGGAAGAAGTTTAAAGATCTTGCAAGATTCATACATGCATGGGTTTTTGCAGCCCACATCGTCCAAAAAAGCGTTTTTTGTTATTCATGTAGGCTACTGTAAGTCATCCTTTGATCATCCTTTTACTCGGCTAATCGAATTTTCACAAATACAAATTCATTGAATTACACACTGCAATGTTTTTACTTGAAGAAAAGGATGAATGGTGAAACAAGGGTTTACTAAGCTGAAAGCATAATGTGTAATACAAACAATGAAGAACATTGAAGGCCAAAACAACTAGAACCGTTATAAATGGACAAGTACACTAGGCGAAAAAATCTACGAACACCGTCAGACAACTACCAAAAAAGACTCTATAAAGGACACCACAAACACAAGGGCAGTTACAAGCTGTTGTAATGAGGATTTGGTGTGCGTAATGATGGGAAGGCCACTGTGTTATAATGAGGAACAGGTTTGCATAATATTAGAGAGGTTGTTCCGTCAATGCTGTGCTAGCTGCTGGAAGAACAGACGGTGGTGGCTAATAGGCTGGCGCCGGAGAGATGTGGTCGAGCTTCCAGGGAGGCATTGTGACAGTGTAGGCTACTGTATATCATCCTTTGATTATCATTTTACTGAGCTAATCAAATTTTCAAATAAAACTCATTGAATAATACACTGCTATGTTTTTACTTGAAGAGAAGGCTGTCGTTAATTTTACAATAAGCTGACATTAATCCATCTTTGGAGGGCTGTCAAAACATTACAATACGCTGACATTGATCTGTCATTGGACTCTAATTGGCTGGTTAGAGTTCTTCTCAGGTCAAGATTACTACATTATTACTTTTTTGTTTGATTTCCATGAGCTGTATGTCGTAATCATCAAGATCAAAACAAAATAGATTTCATGTTTCCCTTAATGTTTAATGAATCTAGAATATGTTAAGGTGTCACTTTGCCAAAATCTACTTTTCTACAATATTCAATTCATTTTAGACTTGTAGTTGGTCTGTCGAGCTTTTGTTGTTATGGCTGAAAATGGTGCAACGGTGTGCCTTCGTTACGTCACCTGCTGCATATCCAAAAGCAAGTCCCTGAAAAATGTAGGGGGGGAGTCATTTACAGTGACTTCTATTGGATTGTGAAATGCTTTAGTGAACATTTATACATACTTATTCATTAGAGAACAATCTAAAGCTGACGTTTTAGTTATTTGTGCTGATGTGGCCAATTCATTTGACTTACTTGTTGCTATTATATTAGCTACATTTTGGTCCAGAAATAATTTGACAATTGCACAATTTTTATGATTATGACTCAGTACATCACACGAGTGGTTTTGAAATGAAAAAAGCGTGATGCAGTTGAAGTGCAGACTTTCAGCTTTAGTTCAAGGCTTTGAACGAAAACATTGTATAAAATGTTTTGTTATTGCAACTATCTTCTAACACTGTCCTCATTTTTCAGGGGCTCAAATTATAACATAATCATAAATAACATTTTAATTTTTAATACTTTGTTGAAAATCCTTTGCAGCCAATGACTGCTTGAAATCTGAAATGCATCAACATCACCAAACACCTGGTTTTCTCTTATGCCTTGCCATGCTTTAACTTCAGCTGTCTTCAGTTGTTCTTTGAGGGCCTTTATGACTTAAGTTTTGTCTTCAGCAAGTGAGAAGCATGCTCAATCAGGTTGAGATCAGGTGATTGTCTCTGCCATTGCAGAATATTTTACTTATTTGCCTTCACAGTATGTTTTGGGTCATTGTCCATCTGTAAGCTCTCTTTTGCGGCAGTGACATGAAGCAGTGACACAGCTGGCCAAGAAAAAACTGAGCATACAATTGTTGATTTCCTTTAGTTTTCAAAAATGCTGCAACTTTTTTATGAACTATTTGTTCACTTTTCATGGATATAAATTATAGCTCAATGTATGTACTTTAAACACTTTGCTTTTGTGTAATATCCTGTGTGCATATGACACTTATGAACTGCTCTGTAAATGTACTTTTATACAGGTCTTGGTCCACTTAGTTGTTTTTCCAAGAATGCTCTCTTCTATTTGTTCAATGCTCCTTATTAACAAATATTCAATTTCGTTCTATGGGAGTGTTTTGGCATAACATAAACCGAACAGTGCAAGTCCGTCATAGAAATAACAAGATCAATATCACCATTATTAAGAACAATACATGGAAATCAATGGGTGTTTCCTGTAAAGTCAAATGGTCTCTTTCTAGATCTTTTGTTGTGTAATTAAAGAAAGCACTTTAGCCTGCTAGCCGTTGGTTTGCACGCCAGAGCTTTCATTTAGATTAACCAACAGCCTAATTAAGACTGTCTCCTTTTCTCTCTACTAGCACCGCTCTGGTCTCTAATGGCTTGCCAGATTGATTTAAATGCAAAGTAGAGAGTATTTAATGAACTGCTTTTACAAAAAGTGTTTAATAGGAATTTCCACACTCCAAAACAAGACACATAGTCACACACACCAACAGACAGGTTGCACACCATTTGCACACTCATTCTTATGCATTTGTTTTCTTTCATCAAAGGCCTAATTGTGTTAGAATTATGGCACAGAGCGCCCCTTGAAGGAATTAAGGATAAGGGTCCAGGGTTTAAATGAGAACAGGTGAGATGGTGATTAGGAAATGTGAGGGATGGATGTGTGGAGGATAGAATGATGAACAGGTAACACTGAATGGGCTCTGGTGGCAGATATACAGCTAGGGCCCGAGTTGAGGTGTTCTGTTGATACCTGACTGGTTATTTCATGACCTTGGAGTGTTCGGGGTTGAAAAGCTACTTTGATAGACTGATTACAAAGTCTGCCTTTCAGTCACTGATCTAATTGACTGTGCCCATGCTGTGTTCCAGATGCTGGTTACCACTCCTGAGAAGTGGGACGTGGTTACCAGGAAGAGTGTTGGGGATGTGGCACTGTCCCAGATTGTAAAGCTCCTCATCTTGGACGAGGTGCACCTACTGCATGAAGACAGAGGACCCGTCCTGGAGAGCCTGGTAGCCAGGACACTCAGACAGGTTGGTACTCAGTTTCTGCTCATTACCCTGGTTATTAAAGCACTAAGAACGGTCAGTAACCTCAGTTGTATTGAACAAGTATTGATGTCCTTAACCATAGGAGTCAGACTGGGGTGCAGGACGATTTCAGTTTCCTCAAATCCATTGTACTTACGGATGTGTAGGTTGTTGTTGTTGTTGTTAAACTAGTGCCAAATAAACATGATTTACGACATGAGTGCCTGCTCTCCAATCAGGTATACAACAATCAGCCATAACATAAAGACCACCTGCTTAATGTTGTGTAGGTTCCCCTTTTGCCTCCAAAACAGCCCTCACCTTTCGAGGCATGGATTCCACTAGACCTCTGAAGTTGTGCTGTGGTATCTGACACCAATATGTTAGCAGCAGATCATTCAAGTCCTGTGTGTTGCGCAGTGGGGCTTCCATGTATCGGTCTTATTTGTCCAGCACATCCCACAGATCCTCGATTGGATTGAAATCTAGGGAGCTTGGAAGCCAAGTCAACACCTTAAACTCGTTGTTGTGTTCCAAACCATTCCTTTAACCACTTTTGCTTTGTGGCAGGGCACATTATACTGCTGAAAAAGGCCCAAGCCATCAGGGAATACTGCTGCCATGAAAGGGTGCACATGGTCTGCAACAATGCTTAGGTCGGTGGTACATGTCAAAGTAACACCCACATGAATGGCAGGACCAAAGGTTTCCCAGCAGAACATTGGCCAATGCATCACACTGCCTCAGCTGGCTTGCCTTCTTCACATAGTGTGTCCTGGCGCGATGTGTTCTCCAGGTAAGCGACGCTCACGCACCCAGCCATCCATGTGGTATAAAACAAAACATGATTTTTCACACCAGGACACTGGTCTGCTCACGTGCCCAATGTAGGCACTTTCAGCAGTGGACAGGGGTCAGCATGGGCACCCTGGGACTGGTCTACGGCTTTGCAGCCCCATACACAACAAATTGTGATGCACTCTGTGTTCTGACACCTTTCTATCAGTACCAGCATTATCTTTTTCATCAATTTGAGCTACAGTAGCTCGTTGGTTGGATCAGACCACATGGACCAGCCGTCGCTCCCCACGTGCATCAATGAGCCTTGGCCGCCCATGACCCTGTCGCTGGTTCACCACTTTTCTTTTTCTGGACCACTTCTGATAGGTACTAACCACTGCAGAAAACCTTACATGGGCTGCAGTTTTGGAGATACTCTGACCCAGTCGTCTAACCATCACAATTTGGCCCTTGTCTAAGTTGCTCAGATCCTTACGCTTGCAAATTTTTCCGGCTTCTAACACATCAACTTTGAGCACAGAGTGTTCACATGCTGCCTAACATATCCCACCCACTGACATGTGCCATGATAATGAGATGTTCAATGTTTTGTGTGTGTGTGTGTGTGTGTGTGTGTGTGTGTGTTCGCACTTAGGTCAAGTCAACTGCAGATAAAGTTACTGGTAAACAGTAAATACGTGGGACCTTGTTTGCTCCCGCTACTGTCAACCTCTCGCTATCGATGTCTCTGAGACTCAAAATAGAAAAAGTTGTTATGGGCACATTAACGCGTTATTTTAAAGAGCCCTAAAAAAACATGTTGCTTGTAAAACGGTTACGACATTATTACCTTACCGTTGACCTGTGAACCATTTAAGTCTGTTATTTATTTTTATTTTAAATGTTGAGGTTATTGGTCAGGCTTTGAGTCTAAAGAAAAAGCCCAAATAGCATTCTACAGATAGTAGATAATACATGTCCATAGAATAGTAAGAAAATAAGTGTTATCCCACTGACTTCCAGTGAATCAATAATCAGGAAATGCAAGCACCAACCAGACACTGTACAAAAAAGGCTGTGCCTCAATATCCAGAACCGGAAATGGGGAGAGAAGCTACAAAAGGGCCAACAACCAGGAGCTACCAAGCTCAGTGGCTTATAGTATTGATGAAGTCATGTTGAACCATATCAAGTCATCCATATCAAGAGCATAACAGGGCTCTGTGTGAAAAAGTGGCAAGAAAGAAACTTATTAAAAATTGACTAGTTGATAGCATGTCTGCAGTTTGCCAGATATACTGTCCCAGCTTTGGTGTGGGGAAAGAATTTCTGATGAAATGAGACTAAGATGTAGCATTTTTGGCCAAAACTCAAAGGACTGCACACTTATTACTGCCTAAGATGCAATTTCCAAAGCTGTTAAAAAAATGTCAGTCAAACAACTTCGAAGTTATATATTTATAATTTTTTTCCCTTTCCCCACTTATAGAAGATTGTTTTGACCAAATGCATAAGAATATCAGTATTTGGCCCTTTAAGATAGAAGGGAAGGATAGGCTATAAAAATGGCAAACCCAAATGACTTGTATAACTTAAGCTAGATTGCCAGGCTAGCAAACTGTTATAATAGTTAGCTGCTAAGGCTGTCTTAAATTGTACACACACAGTCACAAACACACTCCTTTAAATTAACATTCAAAGGATTTTGGCTCTCTTCATCCATATCTCCCCTTTGTTAAGGTGTGGAACTGCGTGTTGTTTAAAGTAGTCAGTGATTAGGCTTTGGTCTGTCCTGTCTGTCTTTCCTGCCTGTCTGTCTCCTGTTTGTCTGTGCTCTGCTGAGTTGAGCTTAACTGCTGTGTCTATTTTTTTGTGTCTGAGTGGGATGCCTGATTTACTCTGATGATGATTGACAGTGCCCTGTGCCGGAATCAGCCCAGCCATTTGGGATATTAGGGTGATTATGTAAATGCAAACAGACAGGGAGATGGGAGCCGTCATTCCGGAGTGTCCCGCATCCGTGTTCAATTGTGACAAGCCGGCGTCAGGTGTCAATCCCAGCCAAGTAGGAAATTAATCAATGAAAAGAGATGCATGGTGGGAATTTCCATTGTTTCCAAGGTGATAAGATTGCAATTCCTTTTTTTATGGGCAGACAAACACACATACACATAGACTTACCAGTATGATATTAAAGTCCTTGATGATGACAGATGTAAAACTTAAAATAGGAGAGAACTGTCTTTAACGAAACAGGGATAGAGAATGATCAGAGAGAATAATGGAGACAGAAGGATACTGAAAGAATACAGTGCTGTTTTTTTATATATTTAATATACTGTTTTGTGGGGTTCCTCTGGGTGGATAGGGTGTTAACCCTCAGGTAATTGAACCGCAGTCTGTATATAGGACCACTGTAGATTTGTTTCACAGCCTATTTATCTGCAGCTCTAACTGCTATCACTGAAGAAAGGCTGAATGAGCAACTTTGCCATGCCTCCTGAGAGGGAAGGACCTAGGCTAGGCTCCATCAAACCTGCTTCCCTATCTTGACCCTATAGAAATCCCACACCAGCCTACCAAATGCTGTCTTTGCACTTGCTGTCTTTGCACTTATACATGATTATAATGCTGAAACTAGTCGCTGCTTTTATGTAGTCATTCAACAAATAGCAATGTTGTACTACATTATGACTGCTTTACACGGGCTGGTGTTTCAGTGTTTTGTTTTGCACATCAAATCAAAGAGGTATCTTTCCTAAGCTGCATAGCAGAAATGTAGTATTTCCTGTCTTTCTGTAGCAAGCATTTGTAATTAAGGTGTCTGTGCTGTAGTAGAGCCAAATGTCAACGGCACATTGGAAGGTGTTCCTGTTGTTAAGACACTGAATTATTGATTGGAGCACAGTAAGCAAGATTATTGCCTCTGGAAATTCAAAAAAAAGTCTCCTCATCAAAAATCTGTGGAGGTAGAGAGAGGAACAGTTCCCAGAAGGAGAAGGACTAGGTGTTTAGTTCTCTAGTTTCCAAGAAGAACAAAACAAGTCATAGCCCAGACAGCACAGCAGTCACTGAGTTTTGTTGTGTAACTTTCCTGAAGAGTCCAATCCAAAATCATGTTGGATTGTAGGCTGTAACTTCAGTCTATGGTTGCTCTGGAAGTCTTCAAGTCACTGTCACAGAATCCATATATAATTTATCTTAGTATCTATTTTTTGTTAACCATCAAAGCTAACTTTGATCCAGATTCCACAAAAGTAAATGGAACAAACCGACTTCAGAATGTGTGCTTCAGTGAGAATGAAGTGCACTGAGTGACAGTGTTGGTGTGCACCTATATTAGGAATTAACAAGCTTTGATAGGCCAATAAACCATTGGACAAACACACCCAGACACCAGTATAAAAATCCATGTTCTTTTATTCCTGCTGAAGCTAATCAACAAATTTAGACACATGCAAAACACAAGCACATGATAGGCCACAGTTTATCACTCGTAAAAATTTCCTAATAAGGTAACACACATCTTCTCTGTTACTACCCACAATAAACCAGGATTTGAAGGACCCAAACGCATCCTCAGCTACTCCCAACCCTACCTGCCCAGATAGACATGTGCACATACACACGCAGACACTCACTCAAACAATTCTTCTGTGCAATTACCGCCACACTTGACAGGCTAACCTAATTGATAGTGCTTTCTGCAGAAGGAATCACGGCTGGTGCTTCTGACAAACAAGGTGCTTAAGTTCACTTCTTTTGAAAGTAGGAATATGGAAATCCTTTCTTCCAAATTAAGCGAAGACGCTTCTGGTGGTAAATTATTTTTTATGTTATCTTTATGTAAATATAGCATGATCACTGAAGCATTCATCACCTGTGATGTTATGCTTGACAAAGCTCTGGTTTATTTTATTTTCTCTTATCTGGATAGGCTGACTGCAGTCCATGCATTACTCGGGAGATAAATGTCTGTCATTACCTGCATTTTTAAACCCCTACGTCGCTAGGAACATTAATATGGATGAGTTTTTGCATAAGTATTATGTTGCCTAATTGTTGATTACAGTATAATTATTGCCAATAATATGATCTGTTGCTATTGGTGAAACATTAAAGCGGAGTCTATCTTCGATAAACCACAGGAAAGAAATACTCCTCTGAGCCCATTTCCAGTGATGAGGAAATGGTGTGCGTAAGAAGACAACTATCTCGCTGGCAGGCTCTCTGTCTCAGACACTGTTAATGAACATATTGCACATCTGCAGGGTGAAATTCGTTGTTACAGAGGGCTGATAGTGCTGAGTGTGAGTTGATTGCTTTGTTGCAGAGTTGATTTGTATTGGAGGACTGACAATGTGCTTTGTGTTTTTCAACCACTTTGTGACAGAGTCACTTTGTAACAGACAGCTGACAGCTTGTGTGTGGACCACATTGTTACATTGGCATTTTGGAACTGGAGGGATGACTCTGTGCTATGTACGAGAACCACCATGTAATAGAGCGATTTTGTTATGGAGTGCTGGAACAGTGCTATATGTGTAGACCACCATGCAACAGAAAGACTTATTAATGAAGTGCTGCGATTGGTGGGTGGGTGTGTGTGGGTGGGTGTGTGACCGTATTGCCTGCCAGGGGTTGGCTTTGGCCTATTCTCATATTGGGTAAATACATGTACTGCATATTAAAGATCACTGTTTCAAACTTTTTAGAAGGCAAGATGTCTTACTCTGCGGTAACCACTCCTCGGGCAAAAAGTCTACAATCATTCGGTTCTCTTTGATTTTCATCCCTCTTTCCTTTTTTTTCTTTGCTACCTTACCCAACTACACGTTGTTTCCTTCTTGCCTTGAAGTGCATGAAGAGTAGTACGCACCTCCTGTCAACAAAAACAGGACAGCATTTGCCTCTCAGTTCTTCCTTGTCTTCGGAATCTGGTGCCTTGCCCTGTTGTATGTCATCATCCAGGTTTCCAAAAGACCCTCTGTTATCCCTTTCACTCGGAATGTCATTGTTGTGTAACACTTTGGCATGATTCAAAGTATAATTACCCACTGGGTACCGATGTCTTATTAATATTGAATATAGATTACTTATCAACTGACATGAAATCAGTGTGAAATCAAAATATATCCATCATTGTATTTTATGGAGGACCGAATTACCCCTATAAAAGGAAACATAAATATAAAATGTTGTCCTGGTCCTATGTTTCATTAGCTGAACAAAACATGTCCTGCAATGTTATACACCAACTATTCACCCCCTCTAAAGTCGATACTTTGTAGAGCCACCTTTTGCGGCAATTACAGCTCCAAGTCGCTTTGGATAAGTCTCTATGAGCTTGTCACATCTTACCACTGGGATTTTTGCCCCTTCCTCCTTGCAAAACTGCTCCAGCTCCTTCAAGTTGGATGATTTGCGCTTGTGAACAGCAATCGTTAAGTCTGACCACAGATTTTCTATTGGATTGAGGTCTGGGCTTTGACTAGGCCATTCCAACACATTTGCATGTTTTCCCTTAAACCACTCATGTTTTGCTTTAGCAGTGTGTTTGGAGTCATTGTCCTGCTGGAAGTTGAACCTCCATCCTAGCCTCAAATCACACACAGGGTCGTACAGGTTTTGCTCAAGAATATCCCTGTATTTAGCACCATCTGTCTTTGCCTCAACTCTGACCAGTTTCCCAGTCCCGGATGCTGAAACACATCCCCACAGCATGATGCTGCCATTCTTTGGATGATGTGATGTGTTGGGTTTGCGCCATTGCGTTTTCTTTGATGGTCGAAAAATAAAATGTTTGTCTCATCAGACCAGCGTTTTGGTGGGCGGCCGTCTCTTGGGAGGTGTGCTGTTGTGCCATGTTCTTTCCATTTGGTTATGATAGATTTGATGGTGCTCCTGGGGATCATCAAAGATTTGGATATTTTTATATAACCTAACCCTGACTTGTACATCTCAACAACATTGTCCCTTACTTGTTTAGAGAGTTCCTTGGTCTTCATGGCAGTGTTTGGTTAGTGGTGCTTTTTGCTTAGGGGTTGCGGCCTCTGTGGCCTTTCAGAAAAGGTGTGTATATGTACTGACAGATCATGTGACACTTGGATTGCACACAGGTTGATATCATTTCACGAATTATGAAGGTAATTTTTTGCACCAGAGTTTTTATGTGCTTCATAACAAAGGTGGTGAATACATATGCACATGCCAATTTTCTATTGGGTTCTGATCCATCACATACAATTCAGATTTTTAAAAAAACATTGATCTAGAGGCTGTAATGTTACAAGTTTGTAATACAGTACAATGCTACCAATGTGAGGCTTTGAGAGAGTGTTATATATGCCCACTGCAGAGATGTCCACCAAAACTGTTTCCAGAAAATGTTATGTTCATTGATTTATCATTAACCCACCACGTTATTTTAGAGGATTTTTACCAGCCTAGCATATTGGACGCATTGTGTTGTATGATAAAACTGCAGATTTTAGAGTGGCACTTTGTTACTGAGTGCAAATTAGAGTTTAGTGGTACAATGTACTTCTTCTATCTGTTCATAAAATAACACAAGTTCCAGAATTCATAGGAAATATAGATGGTACATACCTAATAAATTGGCAATCAGAGAAATTGTTTATAAATTTTAGAAGACATATATTTTTTTTTTTTAAGCAAACGTGTTATTCTTGAGAAAGAAAATCATACCCATGAGGTATTCTGTGCCTCTATAGTCAATACAAGCCAACACACATATGCTTGTCTGCTTGGGACCGCTGCCAGGAATGTACCAATAAGTGCTAATATAACATATCGACAAACAGTTAACACTCATTCACCTGTGGAGATTACTTTTCTGTTTCCGATGATCATATTATTTTGACAAGCTTATTCTATACCATAGCGGTTATAAGGCAAAAACACAAACAAGCCAGTTGGCAAGAAACACAAACATTAGTGCACATTTACCAGTAGAAGTTGCTTGTTAAGAATGCTTTCTCAGCTTTCCTCTAAATCGGGTTATGTGAAGGATGGCATTATTATTATTGTGCAAAATGTTCTTGAATAACAGCAAAGTAACTGTTAATACATTATTCAGAAGAACATCAGCCGCAGATCCCTAGTTAATTCCACAGGCTAGCTTATCAATAAGCAAGGCTAAAATACTGTGCCTTTATAATGACAGTAACTTACATATGTAAAGAGAGTAGGTTATACATTTTACAATAGATTACTGGTCACAGATCTCAATTGCTAGCTTCTTAATCTAGCAAAAATAACCAGCAATCCCACTATTTCTTTAGCAAGAACCAAGGCACAAACAATAGAATTTACCCAATGTTTTGCTGCTTTTGCCCTGTTGAACCAAATGTTATTAGTAAATATATACTTCAGTGCATATTTGAAAGTGTTTCACCGGGAACAAAAATCACAGTTGCATCCAACTAACACTGTCTCTGTTGTATAGTAGCCTACTCAAGTTTAAATATGTATGGCAATACAAGATCACCTCCAAAAATGAATAATTAAATAATGCTATTGTTTTACTTTTTGCAAAGTTAGCCAGCTATCAGTATCTAGACTATAACAAGATAATGTTTGAATGACCCTGCTGAGTGTGGGGAGGGCAGGGCAAGAATATTGGCATGTAGATTTGTAGTCTTTTAAAAAGAGGACCTTTGTACATTTATCAACATATCGGCTAATAGGTACATTGCTGAATGTCATCTGAGGCTCCATCAAGGACAACCGCAACATACAAAACCGACTTGTAGTTCTGGTACAGTTTCTCGAAGATACTACTGTGATGCATAATTATGTCGGAGACACCTCAAAATAATAATGTATTTTGGTTGAATTTACCCTCGTTGCTCATTATTTATCCACCATATTTGAGTCCAAAAAGAATTATATGATCATGGTTTACATTCATCTTGTTTTTTGCAGGTGGAGTCAACCCAGAGTATGATCCGGATCTTGGGACTTTCAGCCACCCTCCCCAACTACCTGGATGTTGCCACTTTCCTCCATGTTAACCCCTATATCGGACTCTTCTACTTTGATGGCCGCTTCAGGCCTGTTCCCCTTGGACAGAGCTTTGTCGGCATTAAGACCAACAACAAGGTGATAACAAACACAACTAACACACACTTCACTAACCCAAAGTAGAAAGTGGTAAAACAAAGTTCAATCGATGGTTAAATTGTAATCGTGTCGATTTTTCTGACATTTTCTTAGTTGCATCTCAGAGCAAACCATGGTCAGCAGAGAGCTTCCAAAGCATCAGAGGGATCTCATTGTTGAAAGATATCAGTCAGGAGAAGGGTAGAATAGAATTTCCAAAGCAATAGATATACCATGGAACACAGTGAAGACTCATCATCAAGTGTAGAAAATATGGCACAACATCGACATTACCAAGAACTGGACATCCCTCCAAAATGTATGAAAAGAAGTGAAAAGGCTTCCAAGAGGCCTACAGCAACATTAATGGAGCTGCAGGAATTTCCGGCAAGTACTGGCTGTGTGCTACATAAGATGAATGCCTTTTCTTCTGAAAACATCCAAGCCTGGCTGAAGTTTGAAAAAACAAACATCAAGTCTCCCAACAGCATGTGGGATAATGTTATGGTCTGATGAAACCAAGGTTGAACTTTTTTGCCATAGTTCCAAAAGGTATTTTTGGCGCAAAAACAACACTGCACCCCACCCAAAGTACACCATACCCACAGTGAAGCATGGTGGTGTCTGCATCATGCTTTGGGGCTGTTTTTCTTTAGCTGGGACCGGGGCCTTAGTCAGGGTGGAGGGAATTATGAACAGTTCCAAATAGCTGGCAATTTTTGCACAAAACCTTCAGGCACCTGTTAGAAAGCCGATGATGAAGCGAGAGTTCACAATTCAGCACGACAACGTGCACACATCCAAATCCACAAATGTGTTGCTTCACCAGAAGAAGATTAACGTTTTGAGATGGCCCAGCCTGAGCCCAGACCTGACTCTAATTGAACATCTGTGGGGTGATCTGAACAGGGCTGTACACAGGAGATGTCCTCGCAATCTGACAGATTTCGAGCGCTTTTGCAATGAAAAGTGGGCATATATTCGTTTAAGGGTGTGCACTTATGCAACCAGGTTATTGAGTTTTTTTCCCCCTATTTTTCCCCCTCGAAGATTTCAGTTTGTTTTTCATTTGAATTGTTCACGTTATAGGTCACATTAAAGGTGACATGATTTCTCTTACATCACAAACAAAATTAATTCTATCACATCACAAACACCTGGCATTTTAACAGGGGTGTGCAGACTTTTTGTATCCACTGTTCTATTAACACGCATAGTGTTTCCACACGCATCTTTCACACACACGCACACACGCAAATGTCTAACACCCATAGGCCAGTCAGAACCCAGGTGTCTTTAGCAGCGCAGGTTTTTCATTAATACATTACAGTTTGACTTCTGCTTATATGTTTTTATTTAGCATTTTTCTCTTTCAGGTTCAGCAACTTCATGATATGGATGAAGTGTGCTACGAGAAAGTTCTGGAGCAGATAAGAAATGGACATCAGGTAAACGCTTATTATCTGTCAGCATTTGTTCTCAGTTTAAAGAAAAGCATTATATTAATTATTCTGCAAGTCTTTAAGACTGATGCACCTTGTCCCTCCTTGTCATGCTGCAGTATTTAACCTGCTGTCTGAGATGTTAAAACTGTGAAATTAGTTATTAACTAGTTTCTTGGTTGGGTAGAACTTTATAATAAATGCACTCATAAAACCATAGAAGATTAGCAAGTTCTATATTCTAAGTTATTAATCATTACTCCATTCAGCAGTAAAAAAAAATATAATAATACTAAATTAAGCCTGTTTTTTGTGGTTTCATTTGTTGTGGGGCTATATGTGCTTTATTCTACACTAGAACTATCAAATGCCTGAGCCAGTTTGCCTTAGTGTTTGTAATTGCAATAAAACTTCCCATTACTTTTACTAAATAGGCGTATTGTTCTGTTGTCAGACCTCTAAACTCTGAAAACTATTTTGAGACTATTGACCTGTTTTAAACCTGACTTATATGTCAGCAAACTTGGAGACTAAAGCTTTGTATTGGTGTTGAAATCACCTCGATAGCCCAATTAGAACCTCTGGGAAAGACCTGCAAAGACGAGCCCTTCGCAAAACCTGTTAATTTGGGGAAATGGACCTCAGCTTTTCTTTATATTCATGGCACCTATAGACAATTAATGTTACCTAGAGAATGGCTTTGTAACTTTCATTTTATACATTTGTAGGGCCTAATAAATTAATTAATATACTATAGCCTGTGTTCTTAGAAAGAATTGTCCTTTGTATTCTTTTTTAATAGTTTTTTTGTGTGATAAGACCTTCAACACAAACACATTATTGTATTCTTCAAATTCATTATCCATTTTAAACTAACAAATTCTGTCATTTATTATTTTTCAGACTATTCTATATAGTTTTATAATGACCGAGTAGATGAACTGATGCTCTGACTGAATGGTGTTGCTATGGTGGAGAATGTGTCTGCTACTGGGGACAATTTATATGCTAATGGCGAGAAACGGCGTTCAACTCTGGTGGATACTGGGGGTCTGAAAGGCATGGCGGTTCTAGTGTTAAATACTTTAATACTCTGTTGTGTGACCAATGTAACTTTCTTACAAAAAAGTGTTCATGCCATTGGTTGATCTTCCAGCAGTACCTAATGTGTTTTTTAGGTCTCAAAGTAGCAAAGATAATATCAGTGGTTGAATAAAAAGTAAGACAGGGCATTAAAAGTAGAAGTAGATAAAACATATTTTTTTCAGAGTTGTTTTTTAAATTGTCTATCTCTCAAACATGTTTATACACAGCAACTGGCCAGAGCAGACAGGTTTTCTTTACTGGAGTTTTATTTCTTCATTACCACCAATACAAGATTGAGGTAGAAGTGTTTTCATGTAGAACATTTAAATACATCCCGTACTTTCTTCTTATAACATATAGCTTTGTCTGGTAGAACCTTTACT
This sequence comes from Esox niger, assembly GCA_016801105.1. Lineage (NCBI taxonomy): Eukaryota > Metazoa > Chordata > Actinopteri > Esociformes > Esocidae > Esox > Esox niger. The sequence goes on along the minus strand of JACXGJ010010360.1, from coordinate 331 downwards.
GGTGTTTTAAGATTAGTAAAAACATAATGCATTAGTTTAAGGGGATAATGTAATTAGATGATGTATTCACTTAGGGTTCCTGACTTAATATGCAGTTTGACAGCAGGTGTCCTAGCATTTAGAGTGTCTGACCAGCTCGCTCTTGAGCGGTGGCAGCTCGCTCTTGAGCGGTGGCAGCTCGCTCTTGAGCGGTGGCAGCTCGCTCTTGAGCGGTGGCAGCTCGCTCTTGAGCGGTGGCAGCTCGCTCTTGAGCGGTGGCAGCTCGCTCTTGAGCGGTGGCAGCTCGCTCTTGAGCGGTGGCAGCTCGCTCTTGAGCGGTGGCAGCTCGCTC
>JACXGJ010010359.1:0-22119 GCA_016801105.1 Esox niger | reverse complement strand
CTGTCCCGGCCGCGCCGCCCCCTCTACCCGTCCCGGCCGCGCCGCCCCCCCTGGCCCGTCCCGGCCGCTCCGGGTGCTGGGCTTTCACCGGTCGGTCTGCTGCCGGCCCGCCCGCCCCCCCTTGATTCTCCTCATCTTGCGGTCGGGAGCCGGCCCCATTGGGGGGGGGGTACTGTCATGTCCTGGCTATGCCCCTAGCCACCTTTGCGCTGGCTGGGGCCATAGTCAGGACATGGCCAAAAGAGATGGCTCTAGCCATCTCTATGTGCTTTGGTTTCCCCAATTGGAGGCAGGTGTTCGTTATTGCCTCCAATTGGGGAACCTATTTATGTTGAATGTTTGCACACGAATGTGTGTTTCATTTTGGTTGTCAGCCGAAGGCTATATTTCACCCAGTCTTAGTGTCTGATTTAAGTTTGTATGTTTGTTTCCTTTCTGTATTAAAACATCGATTATTTCCGAAACAGCCGTTCTGCCTCTGCTTTTCTGTCCACATACCCCGGACACTATGACAACCTTAACATTGGTCATTGACACTTGTTTGTATGTGAAGTTGCTTAATGATTAGAATTACAACGGCTATCCTGTAATGTTTAATAGTGCCATATTCCTTTTCCAAAGGTTGAAACTGTCACTAGTACATTCATTGGAGTTGAGTGTTGTGTTGGGTTCAGGATATGTTTGGTTGTTACTATGATGTTGATGCATGGCTCATGATATGGACAAGGGGGGACTTACATAGTTTAAAGGGTTTTTTGGGAATGAATTATGCATTTCATTAATATGTCACATTAGGTCTGTTTCTGTTGGACACAGGTTAGACTGATGGTAGCCTGGGATTTGATGTGTATGGTAAAGATTGATCACGATGGTCACTATGATTGCAATGCCATACAGTGCTATGAGTCAGGGCAAGCTGTGTCCACTGCATCTTATTTTCATTTCATTTAAGGAATAATAAAGCCTCATAGGCAAGATAATCCTTTTTCTTGTTTTTTAACAAAAGTGTTTGGACCTTTTCAGTTCATTAGGAATTGGATTGTACTTTTATTTTTCTAGTTTTATCAACATGTAATGATTAATTAATACATGATTGAAGGGGGGGACTAAGAGAAAGTAGTCTTGAGAAACTTAACACAACACAGATGTACTAACTAACTTTGAGCAGAGGTATATAGATAGGATGTGTTGCCTGATACTGATGGGCCCCACACATCCTGTCCATGCCTCCTGCTAGGAGTTGCCCATGTGACTGTCACAGGCTTGAGTGATAGGACCATTGACCATATGCTGGAACATCCCATACAAGGGTCATTTAGGCCTTTCTTATTGGAGGGTATTTGGCGGGGTTTGACCATTGGCCGCCTCCCTTGTATTCGGTATAAGTACTGTGGAACTTCCTGTATTCTTTGGAGAGAGAGAGAGAGAGAGAGAGAGAGAGAGAGAGAGAGAGAGAGAGAGAGAGAGAGAGAGAGAGAGAGAGAAAGAGTGGGAACTATGTACTGTTAACATCAACGTCTCATGCTGAATAAAGACTCTCCCCTGACTTTCTGGTTGCATAACTTTTGTTCTTGGACATCACCGGAACAGGAAGCTAACAAGAGCAACAAAATGTGATTATTTTAGAGGGCAGTGATTATTTTCTATTTGCACTATATGTACATTGTGTTTATCGTAATAAATTCAACAGTATTGAAATCTGACAGCGTTTCAAATTTAGGTGACAACAGTCACCTAATAATACAGATGAATGTTCACAAATGGAACACAAAAAAACTGTCGATCTCCCTTGGTCTGGGGCTCCATGCAAGATATAACCTTGTGGCGTTGCAATGATAATGAGAACGGTGAGGAATTAGCCCAGAACTACATGGGAGGATCTTGTCAGTGGTCTCAAAGCAGCTAGAACCAGTCACCAAGAAAACAATTGGTATCACACTACGCCGTGAAAAACTGAAATCCTGCTGCACCCGCGAGATCCCCTGCTCAAGGAACCCCATGTACAGGCCCGTCTGAGGTTTGCCAATGAACATCTGAATGATTCCGAGGAGATCTTGGTGAAAGTGTTGTGGTAAGATGAGACCAAAATCAAGCTCTTTGGCATCCACTCAACTCGCCGTGTTAGGAGGAGGAATGCTGCCTATGACCCCATGAACACCATCCCCACTGTCAAACATGGCTTTGGAATCATTATGCTTTGGGAGTGTTTTTCTCTTATGGGAGAGAACAACTTCACTGCATTAAAAGGACGATGTACCATAAAATCTTGGGTGAGAACAAGGGAATATATACATTGCCCATAATACGCAAGAATATCATTCCTACCTTCTTCTGAGCCCCTTGGTCACACAGGGCATGTCTCCAACTCTTATTACCCAAGAAAGTAAAGTGTTGTGTTTTGTTGATCAGACTTTTGTTCAGTGATACATTGATATTTTAAGTTTATTACCCATGAAACTGTCTCAAATGGCAGATTTATGTTTAAGGCGGACATGAGGTCCTGGCCCACACCTGCGCTTGACTCGTTGTTGTCCCTGTCCAAAGTCATCCTGGTTGTGTTGCAGATCAAGATGATATCTGACGATCTCAGCTGCCACTCTGCTGACCCCCCCCCCACCGTTTGTCCTTGTCATTGTCCATCTGATCATGTTTCCGATCTGGACTAGTTTTAAATACACTCTGGGCTAAGCCCACATGCATCGATTATTATGATTCAGACTTAATATGTTCACCTGGCAAGCCAGAAGAGGACTGGTCACCCCTCTGAGCCTGGTTCCTCTCTCGGTTTCTTTCTAAATTTCGGCATTCTTAGGGAATTTTTCCTAGTCACTGAAATTCAACACTGCTGTTGTTTGCTCCTTGGGGTTTAAGGCCGGGTGTTTTGTAAAAGCACTTTATAACAACTGCTGATGGAAAGAGGGCTTTATAAAATAAATGTGACTGATTGGTTCTCACCTTTTCACTTCTGAGGAGAATCTCAATTAAATTGGTCCATATCCCCATCATGAAATGTATCAAATGTCAATCTGTGATAGAGAAAGGTTTATGGTATGTGTATGTGTGTGTGAGTGTGTGATCCATCTTATCTCAGCCCACCTCACAATTGTCCTTAACGCCAAACTCAGTCTCTCTGGCTCCAACCAGTCCTTTATTGCTGAATCGCTTTCAAGTGTCCTGTACCTGTCAGTGAATTCTCCTTGAGAAGATTAGTTGCAACTGCACAGTACACAATCAGAAATATGTCCATTACATTAGTTTGTTGCTTCTTGCTAATGCATTAGAACACTTAAGACTTGTATACCTGAATATCCAATATCTTTCTGTTTCCTTTGTCTAGGTAGATTAGAACAATTGTAAACAGTAACAGAATGGAAACACTAACATTCCTGGTGCTTCTGTTCTGCTAATGTATCACCATAATAATTCCACTATTTTGTGTTGTTGGTTGAACAATTTCCTATCACTGTTCCAATTACTCATCAGTTAAGATAGTTTGCTTACGTTAAAGTATCGCTCTTAAAGAATAGTTCCTAAACAATTCATAGTTCATCATCTAACCAGATCTCAGTAGATATATGAGTACATTTGATTGTTTTATCTTGGACCTACAATCAAATTCACCTTTGGTTCACATAAATGATCTAACACCTTATTGCAAATGAAAACATTTCACACCATCTCGAAGCTCAGCTAACATAACTATTATTTAGCCTTTAATTTATCTACCAGATGAAACCCAGTGTGAATTCCTCCAAGCCTTTTCTCATTTACCCTAGCAGATCAAAGACATTGCAATCCTGTCATAAATCACGCCCCCCCTGCCCTTTTTACCTGTCTCAGCAGACCTTGTCCTAAAACAGGGTGTCAGGTTCTCAATTAACTAAAAGTAATCTAAATCTTGAAATATGTTACACTTTTACCCAGGGAAACAAATCCAGATACAACTTCCATCCTTTTTTTACTCTTCAACTCTTGTATGTACTAGATAAATTCTCACACTAATAGTTTAAAAAATTAAAAAATCTCAAGGCCGGTCTGAACCCAGATTTGCTTTTTGAGAGATAGCTGATGGTTGTAACCAATCCAAAACAATAAAAACAATGTACTAATTGTAGCCAAATTAGAAAACCCAATGTTGATAATGTCACCAGTATATCTGTTTCTCCTCCAAGGAGATCAAACAAGTCAAAACCCCATTTCAAGCAGACCCCCCCCCCACACCCACAACGGTGTATGTGTGAGTAAGATGCGCACTCCAGGGGGTTTGTACCTCTATTTATAATTTAGACTATGTAAACTTTTCAACTTGGTTTTCTAGAATAGAACTTGATGCAAAATTGCTTCCTCAGTTTCCATTAAAACATAGCAAAAAACAGTACCCATGTAAGGAATAATAAAATGTGCTCCCTACACCTTTTTACCTACTTATTCGATAATGCATGAAATTAACATGGTTACTTCTAATCAAATATCAAACAAACGAACTGAACAGTCACATTCTCATAGTCACTATTCATCCCAACAAATTAGTTCTTTCTCAGCTAAACCAAATCAAAATGTAAGATGTATTCTACTCAACCATAACCATGTTTGGTTTTACATATAACAAAACAGTTTCCAAAAATCAAAATAAGACAAAACACTGTAACTGTATACTAAGGGCCATAGCATATATTCTGATATAACTATTTCTTATTTAACTGAGCAAACAGGAAAACCTTATTTTTCATGTAACTCTTTAAGTACCAATTTAATTTACTTTGACCTCTAAGTTCAACTCTTTTTCACCATAGATAATCATGTCATGCATTCCCCCCTCACTTTCACGTCAGTCAACAGAAAATTACTGCATACGTGAAAGCGGAACAATTACAGGACGAACACGAAGAAAATCGAGAGCAAGGATGAATCTATTATTTTGAGCCACAAAAGTTGTCATACTCAAAGAACCAACACCCAAATCAGCAAATTAAAATTTGCATTTCCATAGGCAATAGCCAAACTATATGGTGAAACCAATAACAACATGTCCTAATGAATCTCCGAAAGTACAGTGAATTTCACCAACTGTGATGCAACCTGGTGAGACCAGTCTGAACACCCAAACATAACCCGTAGTAATAAGCTACATTAAGTCAGTAGGGAAATTAGATAGAGGCCATCCCAGGGGGTCTGCCCCCCTTCCTGCATGTCAGGACGTTACCCTCTGCTCGTCGGCCATAAAGGCCAAATGGGTTGCATACAATGTTAACGAAACGCAAGTTTCCACACAAAAACATCTGTCATGATCCTAAATAGCTGTAGTAAAAGACGACATGCTACCAATAAGAGACGTCATGCTACCAAGTTAGCCGACATCCCACATTAACCAATGGTCCAAAGGTATGAACCTACTCAACCAATATCGTTGCTGTTTGTAAAAAAAACTATCGCTTATGATAGCATCACAGCAACAGTAGGTTGGAAAAGAAGGAAAAACCCACAGGACGATGTAAACAGACAACAAATGTATGATATTATCCAAATCAAGTTAGAATCAGAGTCATCCCCAGGATACTCCAATCTAGAACTCCAAATCACAGTCACATCACTCTATCCCATTCAACCATTTGTCAGTGTACCTTTTCTGAATCTAAAACGAGTATCAGGCGCTAGTTGTAAAGCACAAGTACTATCTCAGTCATCTACGGTAAACAAAAACAAAGCGAAAATACATATTTTAACCAAACCCAATCCAACACTTATAACAGGACATCTAATTATACAGGCTTTGGCTATATGGGGAATACACGCGATGTGGCTACTTTACTCCATTGCAGGCTATGACTAAATTGGATATAAATCTAGCCTTCATGGGAAAGAGCGTGTTTTCTAAACGTTAAAGATCATCCCCAAGTGGAGTGTAGATTCTACCGCTTATACAACATATATGGAGGGCGAATACACTATATTTCAACTATATGTGGAAAGCATAATTGCCCAAATTACCAAGTTATCACTTGGATTATAGTTAGGACACAATCATTGTATTGAATCCTAAAGACTCAGGCGAACCCCTCCACCAGTGCCAGCCACCCGCACAACACCGGAAGGCAAATTCCACCTTGCGAAGTCGACGCGTAGGCAGAGGCCGAAAGAGTGGGCCTTGCCACAGAATCACAGTAACGACGCAATGAATGCGTTCACCCAAGTGTAGACCAAACAAAGCAAAACCTGGCGAATTAAAAAAACGTCTAGGCCAAAAACCATCTCGGTGAACGAGATCAGATATTCCACCAAGGAATACAATTTGCAACCAATCGGATCCCTCGTGCACAGGGAATACCAAAAGGGAAAATGCAGTCACCAGATCGGCCACAACCAGACATCTACAAATGATAGACATTTACCAGACATTTACCGCGTACAGATCATGGACATAAGGTCCAACTTTCACTGCTTCATCAACCCAACTATACGAAAAACCACAAGTTGTCCGACAACTTTGGCGGTTTGCAGGAGCAAACCATACTCCATTCTACAGTCTCTAAAATTGGTGAACATCGAGGTTCCACAAAATCCGCAAGGTCCCCTGAGCATTGCAGGAGCAAACCATACTCCATTCTACAGTCTCTAAAATTGGTGAACATCGAGGTTCCACAAAATCCGCAAGGTCCCCTGAGCATAGCATGCGGAGTAATACCCCACCACATGATATAGCCCCTAAGCCATCAGCGGCGCAACAGATATAGCCCCTAAGCCATCAGTGCGCTCCCTGTGTGGTTGGAAATCAACCCGAGGTCCACTCACCGCCAGCTCACAGGACCAAATCTCCCATACCTACAATACAGGACGTACAAGGATACAATTCCGCAACTGTCGAAAAACAAACAAGACATTTTGTCTCACATTACGCAACAGACGTTATTACAAAAACCAATTCCACCAGTAGAGAGCTGTTCAAAATCCTGCACTAATCGCGCCACTATAGGTTGACTGCATGGGAGTGTAACCAGTGCTATCAGGACACGGAACAATGGCAGTTTCTTAACTACATCTAAAACTGAAATACCCTAAAGAAATAACTTATATTTCCCAAACGTTCTCAAAACTATTTATATTCCACCTAGTGTACTAAACCATATGAAACGGTATAGATATTCCCTAAATGTGTCAGAAAAAAATTAAAGGTATTAAGGAATGATCTCACCGACTGATGCGCTTGACCCGCGTAGACACACTCAACACGTCCAACGTGGAGCAAAACACATCGGGGGCTATCTTGGTCAGCAGCGGGGTTGGCAACGTCGAGTGTAGGGAATGTTCTCCAGTGATGCTGTGTCACAGGTTAGAGCGGGACGACGCAAAACTCCCAAGAAGTCCCATCGATCGGCCTGGCGGAACACCACGTGAGGGTGGGGGCGGTCAGAGGACGATCCATCCAACCTGAGCAAAAAGGACTACAACACAATAAACTCCACACAAACTTTTCCAAAATTTCCATCAGTCACCCCTTACTACATACTGTAGCCAACGCTTACTAAACCACTTTATATCATACCTTCTGCAACTCCCATACGTTACATCTGCCCTATTCCTCCAATCTGCGCGGTAGGCCACGCATCCGTCAACGAACGAAAACGAAAGTTACCGGAAAAACCTAATAACTCCCAAAGATACAATTGTTCACATGTCCAAACACCACAGCAATTTCATTCTTGTCGGTCCACAGCTAGTACTACCGCACAAACCCATCATTAAAGCTAAGTGTGGCGAAAACGCCGGCTCCAGAGCGATCACCACGGGGTCGTCATGCCACCATCCATCACCCTGGTACCTCGATTAACCATGCCCGGCATGCATTAACAAGCTCGTCAGCCCTTTCGCGAGATATTTCTTGCACCGGTGTCTTATACAGTGGTCCAACCACCATACTGTTAACAGTTTACCATAAGGTCCAACCTTAACTGCAGAATGTAACAATACGGTCCAACCTTTACTAGAGTTTAAAAGGTCCAACCTTAACTATAGATTTTGAAAGGTCCAACCTTTACTACAGAGTTTAAAAGGTCCAACCTTTACTGTAGATTTTTTCACGCGGTCCAACCGTACTGTATTGTGCTCTTACCTCCTGAGTTAAAAATTTCAGCCCGGGTACCTGTACTGATGAATCCCGAATATTATTTCAGCCGGGCCCCTTCGCTCTCACCCCTCCAGTAGCTAACCTACGATCGGGGGAGGATTCAAGCTCCAGAGACCCAGTCTCTGGCTGTGCACGGTTGGCCCGCTAGCATATGAATTTGAGACACCAGGTTAAGTAGCCAAAGGACGAGCTCCCAATTATGATGGAAATTTCATCGATAGACACTCAAAGGAGTAAGACAGAGACAAAATTCTCTTGGCACAATTAGCAGTTTATTTGCAAATAGAGAGACGCGTCAAATGCTTACAGAATAATTATTCGAGGAGCCTCTGAAGTAAATTACATGAACAGCTCGTATTTATTATAGTTAAAAAGGGTGTGGCAATATGCCACCAATCAATCTTAGGTCACACAGGTGGGAGGGTTGTCCCCCCACCTTATCCTTCCGGCCATAATGTTCAGTGTTGTGTTTACCTAAAGGGACAACTGCCCCTACCTTCCCCCACAAACACATTCCTAAGGAACAAAGGACAGATAGCCTTAATGGTTTAGCCAGTTGAGCAGATGGTCAGAGAACCTAATGATTCTCTGAAATAATACAGATGCATGTCAAAACCAAAGACCAGAGTTACATACCATGTAATAGATAAGCAAACATGTCTCCAAAATACATTAGTTAAGAAATTGCCACAACATATGGTATGACACAATCCATCATGAGACCTTTGACTTTCATGAATAGATGAAACTTTATTGTGACAATGATGAGTATTTTGCATGAAGGATGTCTCAAATTCAGAGAGGAAGTAATCAATGATGCTTGACTAGACCCTCTGAGTTGTTTTAAAATCGCATCAGTCTGCATGAAGGCCTATCGTACTCATTTTGTGACCGAGGAATATATAGCCATTCTCTTACCTTATAACAATAGGAGATCATACAAAGCCTACTTTTGTGGGTCCATCCAGTGGTTGGAGTACTTGGCTGAGACTAAAACATATTTGTTCAGCTTGCATTGAAGGGAGGCTATGCAATCATAGATGGTGTTGAGACAGCTTTTGAGTACAACGGATGCTCCTTTCATGGTTGTACATCGTACTTTTTGTCGCAGGAAATGTGTCCTTTTACTCAAAATAGCTTAGGAGCCTAGAATCTCGAGTTCTAAGACAAGCTCAATTCCTTACAGGGTGATTATGGCCTGAAAGTGGTGGTATTATGGGAGCATGACTGGGATCACTTGAAAAGATCTTATCCTGAGGTTTGAGTTTTTCTGGACAATTTCGGCATGCCAGTACCCCTAGAGCCCAGAGAGGCCTTATTTGGTGGTTGTACCATTGCTTTGGTTTTAAGGCATTTAGCTCAAGAGGATGAAACTACATATAGAGTATAGTGATTTTACATCCCTTTGACCTGATGTTGTGAGCAAATATCACTTTCCTTTGGGCTATCCTGAAATAATTTATTGTGACTGACTTGTCTCAAAACTATTTCAGTGTGATTAAGGCAGCAGTCAACCCTTCTCAGGGTTTGTTTCTTCCAGGTTTACCATCAAGGGGTCCTAAGGGGAAGCTTTTACATAGTCCATGTCATACGTGCACTGATGACAATAATCAACAATTGCCCTGTGTTCATTTTGATGGAGAGCTCTGACAGGTGTATGGGTCACAGAATAATTCTATATGGCCCTTGCTAAAGGCAACACTGTTGCTAAAATCTATTAAGTGTGGAACTTTGTCAGAATATCTGATAATCATTCTAAAGAGTATATCAAGACTTTCTCCTTTCTTGAGAGGAGAGCAGATGGCTTTGGATTATGCTGCATCAGCCACTGATCTAGAGAGCAAAGACCGGTACATTCAGGATCATTATGGTACATTCAGGATCCTAAAAAAAACTAGTCAATCAGGCTAAGAGAAGTGTTTTGAATATTTTCTGACCAATTTCTGGGGATAGTATGCTCAGAGAAGCAATATGCTGACAACATGCCTTGTTAGAGACGCCCAACAATTCACAGAGTAAATTTTTTTAAATCACACATTACACATGATTACACATTTTTGAATCAAGATATTGCTCTGGTACAGTGGAAGTATGAAAATAATTATTTTAGATCTCCCAGCCACGTGAACGTACTGATTGCTGCCTTTACAACAGCCTACGGACGTCTTGAATTGTACAACCTGATGGACCAGCTGCAGAGGCGCGTGTTATACCATGACACAGATTCAGTGGTCTATGTTAGCAAGGCAGGTGAATGTAAACCCCCTCTGAGGAATTATTTGGGTGGTTTATCAAATGACTTTGATGATGATGTTCATATCACAGAATAGGTTATAAACTCTTAGGATGCCCATTCTGGGATGCCCATTCTAATTTCTTTGAATTGGTCTTTAGTAATATTCTAATTTCCTGAGATACTGATTTTGGGGTTTTCATTAGTTGTCAGTTATAATCATCAAAATTAAAAGGAATGAACACTTGAAATGTATCAGTCTGTGTGGAATGACTGTATACATTATACAAGTATCACTTTTTGAATGGAATTACTGAACTAAATCAACTTCTTGATGATATTCTATTTATGTGACCTGCACCTGTATATACAAATTTTAGTAGGATTCTGTTATTATTAGAAATTGAGTTGGGTTGTGATGATATTCTTTACAAAATCTGAAGTGTGGATGATGATTATGGTATGTGAATAATTATGCTAATGTGGACTGAATTGTGATTTTGTGCAATTGGATGACCAAATGACAGTTTTCCACTTCACCTCAGTCCATCTGAAATGAGCTTGGGCTCAGAGAATGCAACTGTGTTTCTGGATCTTGTTTATATCTGTTTTATTCTTTATTTTTGAATGCAGTGACAAACTGTGTTCACAGACAATGGTTTTTGGAAGTGTTCCTGAGCCCATGTAGTAATTTCCACTACACAATCATGTCTGTTTTTAATGTAAAGCCACATGAGGGCCCAAAGATCACAGCAAACCATTAGTGGTTTTCGGTCTTGTCCATTGCGTAACACAGATTTCTCCAGTTTCTCGTAGTCTTTTAATGATATGTATGGTAGATGATGAGGTTCCTAAATGCAGTTTTTCATTATTATTATTATAACTTTATTCTTAAACGTTATTCAACACAGACTTTCAGAGTGGTCAACTCCTCCCCATCTTTACTATCCTCTCTGCGATGCTCTTTAAATACCCAATCATGTTACTTACCTGTTGCCGATTAACCTAATTAGTTGTGAGATGTTTCACCGGGTTCTTTTTTGCATTACACAAGTCATGTTTTGCTGGCATCAAATTCAAAGTGGGCATATATTTTTCAAGAAACAATTAACATTTTCAATTTCAACATTTGATATGTTGTTTTTGTACTATTTGTTATTGAATATATAGTTTAAAAGATTTGCTCATCTTTGCATTCACTTTTTTTTCATTTTACACAGCATCTCAACCTTTTAGAAAAGGTTACGTTTGTACAAATGTTAGCATGCTGCCTGTAAAAGCTTCATGGAACCGAGCAAGCAATCATTCAAGCTCCATAGTGTGACAACTATGCCGTCTGCTGCCCATCCTCCTATATGTTCCCTCTGCTCCCTTTGTCTTTGTGTCTAATAGTTTCATTGCTGTGAGCAGTCTTCAGCTGCGCTATATTAAAAATATATAGAAACGGACTACGACTCCGACTCCTCAGTCCACTGCTCCTCTCTCTCTCGCGAAGCTGACACATAGCTGATTTAGACAACTCACTTGTATCAACATAGTGATCACATGTTATCAGAAAGGTATACACATTTTATGATCCATGTTGAAATATGTTCATGGCATGGATGTGCGAATAAATGCCGGAAATCAAATGAACGCCTTGTGTTCATGATTTATCCTGAGGGGAATAACATAAAGAGAACTGGTGAGATAATATTCTTAATTGGCACATATTCACTAAAGAATTGAATATATACAGTGAACTGCTGAGATAATAATATTAACAAATTCAACAGGGCACCAGCAACTTTAGTGGAAGACTGTGTTTTTATTTGATTTTGCAAACATTTCTAAAAAACAGTTTTTGCTTTGTCACTATGGGGTATTGTGTATGTGTGTGTGTGTATGGTTTTTTAGGAGTTATCCTTAACCTAATCATTTATTGTCTATGTCCTATCAGGTGCCCAAGAGACAGTGGACAGAGTTTGGAAACACACTACAATGTTCCCTAACCAGCAAGTGTTAAAAGAAAGCTCTACCATCTTGTTCTGCTGTGTCCCTCCTAGAGGTATCCACATCACCAATATGGCATTTAACTCCACTAGCTACCCCCTGATCAACATCACCAACAGAGTCAGAGCAATCGCCGTCCACAATCTAAACATCACACGGGCGTCAGGCTCTGGAGTGTACTTTTGGTGTGAGGATACATCAGAGGAGAAGAATAACTACTGCTCCAACTTCATCAGCTGTAAGTATGGTGGGGTGTTTTCCTGCCTGCATTATAATTGAGGCATATGTCAATTACCAATGTAGCACTGTCCTGCAAGACCATATTTTCTAAAACTCCCCAAAATGGCATGACAATTAAATAATTTCTACATGTTATATTGTGATGGATGAACTCCACTGACAAGGATATTGCTCTCAATTTCAATTTATATACTCTGTATAGCATATTGATTAAAATCCGTCACATAGAATACCAAAGAGTGAATTCAGTCAGGGCAACAACATCCATCCCTTCTAATTGCACACCGGCAGAACTAAGCTTGTCAGTTTCCTTTTCATGGTTTTTAAATTTTTCTGTATTTGTTGTAACTCAATTTAACAAATCAGACCAATTTAACAAATCACACCAAAAAATTACTTTGAAATAATTTATACAATTTACATCAACAGAAATGTAATTTCCTTGGGTAGATGTCCTTAACCATGACATAATATTGTTAAAATTTAAATAAGATTCACCAAAACAAGTCCATATGATAAAAAAATGATTACAGAATAACTTAGTGGGGTGCAGCGTTCTCAATAAAGTTTAGAAACTTGGTCATGCTGGGTTTTAACCACATGGGTGTGTGGTTTGACATCATGCCAAGATAAAAAGAGCTATCCGAGGTCCTACAAATAAATATGACTGATGCTCTTGAGTCTGGGAGAGGTTACAAAGCCTTTACAAAGTAATTAAACGGTCATTCCACTGTCTCACACTTACACTTACTGGACCGGTTCGTAGCCGAGTGCAAAGCAGTTAGGATGAGGATTAGCACCTCTAAATCCGAGGCCATGGTTCTCAGCAGGAAACCGATGAAGTGCCTCCTCCGAGAGTAGTTACCCCAAGTAAAGGAGTTCAAGTATCTTGGGATCTTGTTTGCGAGTGAGGGGAAAATGGAGCGGGAGACTGCCCAGAGAATCGGAGCAGTGAGGGTGGAATTGCATTCGCTTTGCCGCACCGTTGTGACAAAAAGAGAGCTGAGCCGGAAGGCAAAGCTCTCAATATACCGGTCAATTTTCTTTCCTACCCTCCACTTTGGTCATGAAGTCTTGGTAATGACCGAAAAAACTAGATCACGGTTTAACTACTCATTTATTAGGAGTCAAAAAGGCCTGGTATTGATTTCATAACAGATTTTTAAAAGGCATTCGATAATGTCCATTTAGATTTTATTAATATATGACCTATTTCAGTGTAAGTAAATCAATTACACAATACTAGGTGAAGGTGCATAGTGACCCCAAATGAAGAATCATATATTATGTTCTTTTTTCAAACAGTTTAGATGTAGGGACGCCCTTTATCCTCATATTTATTCATAGTGGCCATAGAAATTTAGCCAGCAAAATTTGAACAAATAGCTAAATTAAGTGTTTGGAAATCCAGGGATTAAAGGAAAAAAAAAGTCCCCATGTATGCGGATGATTCAAGATTTGTCATTTCACTGAATACAGAATAACTATCCAGTCTCATTTAAGATCTAGATTTGCAAAATGGTCTATTTGGAGTAAAACCCAGCTATGAAAAGTGCACCATATTATCCATTGAATAATTTACGGGATACTTCTTTTACACTTAATGTGAACTTCCAATCAAATGGACCGATGGGGATGTCGATGTCCTTGGTATATATCCCAAAAATACCGAAAATCTTGTTTCTGTCACAGTCGGGATGTCGTGGAGCGAACGGACCAGGCGCAGTCAAGAGTGGCAGTCAATGCAATCCTTTTATTTAAAACAGAAAACACTGAGGACTTTCAAATAACACTGATAAAGCAAACAGGAAAAACAAAAACAAAACTCACCACTAACAACAGGACACACTGAAACATGGAACAATGACTGACAAATTAATTAATTGGGACCTGGTGTGAGTGACAATGGGAGACAAGACAAATGGAGACCGGGATGAGTTCCTGACCATTGGGAAATCAAGGAAATGCGGGAGACGACAGAGCTGTCCGTCACTTCACCATCACAGTTTCTAGTAACTTTGACAGGAAAATTACCAAGGTCCTGTGAAAATAGAATATATGATTTTATCTGCCACCAAATAAAACAAACATGTTTATATCATGAATATAAAATGAGTGGAGTCAAATTAATAAATATCAGCGCTTTTAGTCTGTAACTTAAAGCTTCATTTATACCAAAATTATATCTGAATTCAAACTGGCTCTCAAGTAGACTAATAAAACAGGCCAATCCCATGTTTAAAGATGGGCTCATTGCCATGCTGCAGATTAGTGTGCCATTTTATACTGAGACAGTCGTACATTATTTGAAACATTTACGTTTTATGAAGGAATCTATACAAAGCTGGTTACAGTTCCAATTCCAGCCCCCTGAACAGCATGAACAAATCTTACACCAAATCATTTGGCTAAACTCAAATATATTGATTGAAAATAAACCAATTTTCACAGAAAAAATAAGGGCATCTTGTTTCATAAAGACATCATGAACAGAGACGAGAAACATATAACTCATGAGCAATTCAAACAAGTGTATGACAAATGGAGGAAGAGAAGTAAAACTCTAGAAAGCAATGAATCTCCTGGCCAACCAACAATTAAAGATAATGCGTGGTTAAACCGGACTAACATCAATCGTAAAGTATATCTCTTCCATCTTGCGACAAAAAGTATTACTGTGGCACCCTACAGTATTCAAAACATTTGGGAAAATCTTTTTGATATGGCACCAAGTGGACTGGTATATAAAACAACTATTGATGTGTTTCTTACAGCCTTTCAGTTTAAATTGTTGTACAGAATTATGGCCACCAAAAAATGCTTTGATTATGGAGAGTTGACTATGCGAGGACGAAACGGAGACAAAAGATAATCTATTTTGGTACTGTCCTATAGGGGCAAAATTCAGGATTCAAGTTCAAGAATTGTTGTGTGACAGAGTCACCTTGGAAGATAGTTTACAGATATTGGGTAACCTGAGAGGCAATGCTCAATCAACTGACCACAAAAAATCTGTCCACAGAAGCAATCGAATCAATCAGATTACAAACATTCCACCATGGCCAAAATCAAAGATCTGTCCAAAGATGTCTGGGACAAGATTGTAGACCCACACAAGGCTGGAGTGGGCTACAAGACCATGTCAAGCAGCTTGGAAAGAAAGTGATAACAGTTTGTGCGATCAAATCAGCAGGGATCAAAAGCTTTTTTCCCTCACTGTAAGCTCATGGGTAGTGTACTCTGACAATTTCTCAAGCCAATCAAAACAATTAATCTTGTATTCTTGCTCAAAATTTGCTGGATATAAAGTAAAGGTTTTGATTGGTGTGACATCAGAGTGGGTATGCAGCTTTTTTTCAAATAGAGTGACCATTCAAACATCATGTTAATTAAGCATGTTGACAAGTGGAAACATGTTTTGAAATCATATGGATGCCATTCTATCAATTATCATTGGACAATAAACCCCCGTCTTAAAATTAGCTCATGGTGGCAGTGTTTTAAAACAATGACAATTTATGTTGAGTGATTTCAAGATATATACAAATCAAATTTTTAGCACTGTCCCACTTAACCTGACAGTGCTAGATAATGTGGAACAGTAGTTTTCAAGTAATCTGGGACACTGTTTAGCTAAAATACAGCACAGTAAACATTTGATCAATAATGATGCTCAATAAATAATGATTTTTACATAATATAATTATAGTGGTAGAGAGCTCATAACACCAAATATTAAGTACAGAAAATATGTTTCCCACACAGTATGGAGAGGTGCAGAGAAAGGAATGAAGGAAATGACAGAACAAAGAAAAGAAAGAACATAATCTACAGGCAGGAAAGGGAGGATACTTAATCTGTAGAGTGAATATTACTGAGAAGGCATGTGGAGCAGTATCAAGAGCAAGTGGGAACAGGGAACAATCCTAAACTTAGATTTTGGGAACATCACAAAATCCATACTCTTAAGGCATGCTGAGGGACTGGTGAAAAGCTTTCACCATACCTCAGTTAGAGGTACCTGGCTCTCACCAGAAGCTGAGAGGTAGCTGGCTAACCTTATCAGACTCCTTGCACACAGAGCCTTCCCTATTATTCTGTAAAAACTTAATTATTACAATTAAATAATATAGAACATATTAGAGTGAAACATTCGTTTGAAATCCAATTTATTGTTGACTGGCATGTACATATCTTATAAAAATGCAGGTTTAGTAATGGGTATTTAATGAGGAAATAGTGTCTTACTTCCCAAAAAAAAAAAGAGGGTGTCAGATGATGTTTTATTGGTGTAGCATTGATTCAAATATACATTATCACTTTATTTTACCATAAATATTTAGCTAAGACCTTATTTAAATTAAATAAAACATTTGATTAACTTATATTGATTGTCTATGCTTGTCATAAGCTGGGGTGTAGTGGTGGAGAGGATGGACCAGGCGCAGGCAGAGGATTGCAGTTGATTCTAATCTTTATTTGAAAAGAACACCGAGTACTGCAAAAAAAAAAACTGAATGAATATAAAGGTTGACATAAAACCAAGACACTCACCACTGACCTGAAACAACTGTGACATGGAACAATGACTGACAACTGAGGGGAGCAGAGGAGAAACATTTAAACATATACAAATGGCTTAATTGGGACCTGGTGTGAGGACCTGAAGACAAGACAAATAATTGGGACCTGAAGACAAGACAAATGAAGGGGACCGGGATGAGTTCATGACTGTTGGAGAGATAGGAAAAGCACGAGATGACGGAGCAATCCGTCACCTCACCGTCACAAGGCTGCGATTTACCAAAGATTGTCCCACTTTACCACAAATGACCCTACACATAGCTTACATATATCTTTGTGATTTACATTAAATGTATTCCAACACCTAAAAGATATGTCATTAATATGTCAGTAATGATGAACATTTTGAAGGTGTTGGTTATTTATTCAGCTCTGCTGTGAAGTGATAAAATATAACACGTTTTACATGAATATAATTTTGGACTTTGAACAGAAATTGTTTTTATACTTCTGAGCTGGGAATATGGATAAAGTTAAAAGTGTGTAAATATTTTTATTATTAAATATTTTATTTCTTATATTATTTACCATGGATGATCAGATCCTTAAACTCTGCAATTTTACATTAAGAAACATTATTATAAAAAAATAATAATATGTATTGCTAGTATCAAATTCAAAGTGGGCATATATTTTTTAAGAAACAATAACATTTCTCAGTTTCAACATTGGATATGTTGTCTTTGTACTATTTTATATTGATTACAGGGTTTGCACATAATTGCAATCTGTGTTCTTTACATTTTACACAGTGTTTTGTTAAGAATTAATTTATTACCATATCCTGATTTATCCATTATTCTGCTCATTCACTGTAATAAATGGACTGCTTAGACTAGGCTTATATTTTGCTTTAGACTGTTCATGGTTGCCACGTATAGAAGAAGAACCAGGTCAGCATGCCCTGTTGTTTGATTTTGTTATGGCCTGGACTGATCTTATCTATGGCCCTGTACAGATGGCTCCAAGATAAAGGCCTGTCTCCTCGGTTTCTCCCAATTGGGCAGGACAGAGACCAGGGGTACCTCAGGTTAGGAGGTCTGTTAACTATGACCTAGAACTTTGGTTAACATGACAATGTATGTAATTTATGATTAGTATGACAACTTGTTTTCTATGTAGAGTTCTATCTTGTTTTATGATTAGTATGACAACTTGTTATCTATGTATGTTATAGCAAAAGAGATAATATTTGCAGGAGCTGACCGGGGGGGGTATGCAAAGGAGGAAACCATAATGAAATGGGGAGCAGTCTGTCATGGCATAACCCTGTTCATCTTTTGTAATGTTGGGATGGCTGTTCCCATGAATCCACGTAATTAAACTTGAAATAATCAACTGTTATACGAACGACTGAGACGTTCTTTATTTGTCTAGGATCCGGGCATCCAGCTAACATATGGCCTCTGCTTTCCTCATAGAAAAATGTTTGATCATGGAGGAGACCACAGTAAGGGCAGTGGTGCTGTTGTTTGGTTTATTTTTTATGTTGTGGCTCTGTTTTGTGTCTCTTTTCTTCTATTTGGGGCTAGGTGTGGTGCAGTTTTGTTGGCCCAGTTGATTCCAGGTAGAAATGTTTGCTCTGATGGGGCCAGTGGCAGGGACATCCTACTCTTCCAGCACCTGGTAGCTGTTTGTCAGATCTACGGTGTCAGTGCAATGTCATTTTCTTCCCTGTGTTCAGGTTTCTGTACAATAATCACGGCATGGAAAAATCCAAGGCGGTCCAAAACTGAATCTTCAGAGGATAAAAAATAGTGCAGAGAAAAATCGAAAAATTACAAAAAATAAAGGACGGTACTATTTGCCTTGAAACCTCTGGTTAGAATTTAAGCAAGCAAGCGGATTTATTTATATAACCCATTCATACATAGAAGCAATTCAATGTCCTTTACAAAGAAAAATAAAAATATAAAATACAATCGCATAAAAACAAAAACTCAAATGAAAACATGAAAACAAAATCATACTAATAAAACAAAGAATAAGAAAATAGAAAAAAGGCATGTGGAAAGAGAAGTGTTTTTAACCTGGATTTAAAAATCTATGTTTGGGGCACATCTAAGATCTGGTCATTTTTTCCAGGTGTTTGCAGCATAACTGTTAAACGCAGCTTGAACATGTTTAGTTTGAACTCTGGGTTCTACTGGCTGACCTGTGTTCCTGGATCTAAGAGCCCTGCTCGGTTAATATTCTTCAAACATATCAGAAATGTATTTGGGGCCTAAACCATTTAGTGATTAATAAACTAAAAGCACCACTTTAAAGTCTATTCTGTAACTGACTGGAAGCCAATGCAAAGATTTAAGAACCGGAGTGATGTGCTCGGTCCTCTTGGTCCTGGTTAACATTCTAGCAGCTGCATTCTGAATGAGCTGCAGCTGTTTTATAGTCTTTTTAGGGACTCCAGTTAAGAGGCCATTACAGTAGTCAACCCTACTAGAGATAAAAGCATGGATGAGCTTCTCTTGGTCTTTTTGTGACACCAGGCTTTTGATTCTGGATATATTTTTCAGATGGTAGAACGCTGTTTTGGTGACCGATTTGATATGACTGTTAAATGTGAGGTCCGAGTCTATCAGAACACCAAGATTACAGACTTGATCCTTGGTTTTAAGGACCCGAGCATCCAAATCTTTCCTAATAATTATTATTTTATTTTTGTTGCCAAACAAAATAATCTCAGTTTTATCTTGGTTTAATTGTAGAAAATGTTGGTTCATCCAGGTATTTATGTGCTCTATACAGTGACACAGAGAGTCTATTGAGCTGTTGTCATACGGTTCGAGAGACATATATATTTGAGTATCATCGGCATAGCTGTGGTAGTTAATGTTGTTGTTCTGTAGAATTTGGCCCAGAGGTAGCATATAGAGATTGAACAGAAGTGGTCCCAGAACTGATCCCTGTGGAACTCCGCATGTCATAGCCACCCCGTCAGATTCGTGATTACCAATGGTGACAAAGAAACTCCGGCCATCTAGATAAGATCTGAACCACTCAAGGACTGTCCCAGAAAGTCCTACTAAATTTTCCAGCCTATCTAAAAGTGTTCTATGATCTACAGTGTCAAAGGCTGCACTGAGATCTAGAAGAACTAGAACAGTTATTTTATCTGAGTCAGTATTCAGCCGTATATCATTTAAGACTTTAATCAGGGCTGTTTCAGTACTTTGGTGTGGTCGGAAGCCTGACTGAAATTTGTCTAAGAGACCTCCTGAGGTCACAAAATCGGTGAGCTGATTGAATACAACCTTCTCAATGATCTTTGCGATTAAAGGGAGATTAGAAACAGGTCTGTAGTTGTTCATTATAGATGCATCCAGTGATTTCTTTTTTAATAGGGGCTTAATGGCAGCTGTTTTTAGAGATGTTGGGAAAATGCCAGATTGCAGAGAGCTATTAACTATTTGCTGCAGGTCCATTGTTATAGCGTTCAAAATTGTTTTTAAAAAGTCTGATGGCAGTGTGTCGAGACAACATGTAGAAGCTTTAAGATGACGAACTGTTTCTTCTAGGGATTTTCGATTAATTACAGTAAATTGTGACATAATAACCAAGTTATGACTTGGTGGTCGTAATGATGGTACAGTGTCCTTGTTAGACTGTGTAATGCTGATGGGTCGCCTAATACTTTAAATTTTTTCACAAAAGAAACATGCAAATTCATCACATTTCACAGTGAACATGAGTTCTGATGCTATCTGCTTTATTGGGTTTGTAAGCTTGTCGACCATGACAAATAAAGTGCGGGTATTATTGATATTTTTGTTATTCCCGATAAATGTTGCTGTCTGGCTCTGCGTAACTCATTGTTGAAGCTACCAAGGCTTTGTTTCTAGACGTCATAGTGAATTTGAAGTTTAGTTTTCCTCCACTTGCGTTCTGCTTTCCTACATTCTCTTTTCAGAGTGCTTACCATCATGGTTGTTCTCCATGGTGTTTTCTGTTTGTTCATAGTTTTCTTTACCTTTACCGGTGCAACACGATCCATGACATTCAATATTTTGACATTAAAATTATCAAGGAGTACATCAACTGATTCAGCACTTATTGTTGGAAAGATAGCTTCCATAAACTGAGCATTGGTACTCTCATTAATGTAACTTTTCTTAATAGAAACAGAGTTTACTGGAACATTCAGGGTGATTAGTGATTCAAAAAAGACACAGAAATGATCAGTCAGGGCCATGTCTTTAACCACGACTGAGGAAATATTGAGACCTTTTGAGATAACCAGATCCAGAATGTGGCCTTGAGTGTGTGTACGTTCTTTCACATGTTGAGTGAGATCAAAAGTGTCAAGTAGTGCAAAAAGGTATTTGGCATTATGGTCCGTATTATTGTCTATGTGGATGTTAAAATCCCCTGTAATAATAAACAAGTTATAATCAACTGTTATGACAGAAAGTAGTTCTGCAAAATCATCAATAAAATTTGAGTATCGTGGAGGTCTGTAAATGGTTTTGGGGGTACCCTTCAATGTAAAACAGAGGAATTCAAAAGAAATAAAATTACCAAATGTATTTTCTTTGCACTGGAATGTATCTTTGAATAAGGCAGCCACTCCACCTCCTTTCCTACCATTACGACACGTATTCATATAGCCACATTTTTCAGGTGCTGTCTCGTTAAGAATTGTAGCACTACAATCTTCAGTTAGCCACGTTTCAGTGAGAAACATAAAATCTAGGTTGTAGGATATTATAATGTCATTTACCAAAAATGATTTGTTGACAAGAGATCTGGTATTAAGTAAAGCCAGCTTAATAGATATAATAGGGGTTTCTGGGCTAGTAGGTTGGCGTGATACAGTTAACAGATTTGACAAGTTGACTTTATAAGTTGCATGGACATTGTTCCTTCTATTTCTAATCAGCACAGGAATAGAGATACTGGGTCCTAGCTTGTACTCAAGACAGTCGGCATTGCTATTTTCACTATAGCA
>JACXGJ010010358.1:0-22126 GCA_016801105.1 Esox niger | reverse complement strand
GACAAACAGGTAGGCAGGCTGGGCTCTGTCAGACAGACAGACAGATAGGCTGGGCTCTGACAGACAGACCGACAAACATGTAGGCAGGCTGGGCTCTGTCAGACAGACAGACAAACAGGTAGGCAGGCTGGGCTCTGACAGACAGACAGACAAACAGGTAGGCAGGCTGGGCTCTGTCAGACAGACAGACAGATAGGCTGGGCTCTGACAGACAGACCGACAAACAGGTAGGCAGGCTGGGCTCTGTCAGACAGACAGACAGATAGGCTGGGCTCTGACAGACAGACAGACATGCAGACAGACATGCAGACAGACATGCAGACAGACATGCAGACAGATAAGCAGACAGACAGATATGCAGGCAGGCAGGCAGGCAGGCAGGCAGGCAGGCAGGCAGGCAGGCAGGCAGGCAGGCAGGCAGACAGACAGACAGACAGACAGGCAGGCAGGGCTGTTGTCTGCATTACAGACATGTCACCAGTGTATGTAATCAATGTATATATATGTCGCTCTGGGTAACCGCATCAGCCAAATGAATTTCCCGCCTTGTTTCAGATTGATGCCTTAAGCAAAAGAAGCAAAGAAGCCGAAGCCGCTTTCTTGAACGTCTACAAGAAGTTAATCGACGTCCCAGGTAAGTCCATATGAATGACCATATATATACCTTTTATATACACAGTTTTCCCTGTGTAGTTGTGCCAATACAAAAGGTATTTCAGTCCTCGTAATTCCAGATTTATTTAGATCTTCACACTAAGAGAACACAACAGCAAAGCTGACCGTAATAAAAATGTGTCAAGGAACAGAATCAAAACCGGGAATGGAAGCGATCTCTGGTGTTCCAGGATCAAACTGTTTCTTCAAAGGGAACCAGTAAAAGACCTTCTTTGACGCTCCACCAAACTTTTCTTTCCAGTCGTACGTAACAAAGCAGCCGAGTCACTCTGTTCTGCATGTGTGTTTGAGTGCTCCCGCTGTCACCCGAAACCTGTCCGCTGTCAGACCAGAAGACTTTACTTTGTTGCTTCGTAGGCTACCCTCTCTTTCACCCTCTGCGTAATTACCCCCACTGGACTGGCGCTCCATAGCAACGTGCACAACAGCTGCAGTAGTGTGCAAAAGCCAAACGCCACCTCCCTCGTGGGCCTTGTTTCCAAGATGGAATATACGTTATGGCCATTTACATGCTGTTGTGAATGCTTACTTCGTCCGCCAAGGCCAGGCTCGTGATGAACAAACCGGGTAGAATAAAACGTGCTTGCCGCCCATACCCTCTGCCGGGCTGATGGAGCAGGCAAGCACGTGCGGTGCTCGTGCAATGTCCCTCCGGCCTTCTTCCTCCCCAGTGTATGCTGAGGAGCGGAGCGGAAGGTGTTTCCTGACGGGAGTGACAAGTCCGCCCACAGCCGGCTGTTAACTAACACATGCGGCCAGCCGCGCTATGGGAATGCACGCACGCAGGCTCGCTTCCAGGAAGGCCTGCGCACAACTCCTCACATAAAGGCCCGGAGAAGTGGGTTTATTATAATGCTATGTGCTCCCTTGTTTGACATTGGTCTCTCCTGTATTTCAACACTGTAGGCTTAAAATCCCTCCTTTGTGCCCAGTAGGTCTGCCCCCGTCCCCGGGCTCAGCTATTCATATCTTACCACGAGACAGAATGAGGCGCTGTCACAGACTCCGTACGCGTATTACTGGAGAGGAAGTTCCGCCGCTGAGGCCCCCACGTTATTGCAACTGCGCACGGAAGATTCTCGCGCTGCCTCTCGTATGCATCCGTGGAAGCCGTCAAATCGCCCTCCCCCCAAAGCTCGGTTTCACTGTCATACACTGAACAGGCGTAACATTCTGTCCACCTGCCTAATATTGTGTAGGTCCCCCTTTTGCTGCCTAAACAGCCCTGACCTGTTGAGGCATGGACTCCCCCATGCGGCACCAAGACGTTAGCAGCAGATCCTTTAAGTCCTGTATGTTGCGAAGTGTGGCCTCCATGGATCAGACCTGTTTGTCCAGCGCAGCCCACAGATGCTTGATTGGATTGAGGTCTGGGGAATTTGGAGGCCTATACTGCACTATACTGCTGAAAGAGGCCAGTGCCATCAGGCAATGCCATGACAGGGTGTACATGGTCTACAACAATGCTCAGGTAGGTGGTACGTGTCAAAGTAACATCCACATGAATTGCAGGACCCAAGGTTTCCCAGCAGAACATTTTCCAAAGTATTACACTGCCTCCACTGTCTTGTTTTCTTATAGTGCATCCTGGTGCCATGTGTTCTCCAGGTAAGCGACACACACACACGCACCCGGCCATCCACGGGATGTGAAAGAAAACATGATTCATCAGACCAGGCCACCTTCTTCCATTTCTCAGTGGTCAAGTTCTGATGCTCACATGCCCATTGTAGGCGTTTTCGGCAGTAGACAGGGGTCAGCATGGGCACCCTGACTGGTCTGTGGCTATGCAGCTTTGTGTGATGCACTTGGTGTTCTGACACCTTTCTATTAGTACCAGCATTATCTTTTTCTACAATTTGAGCTACAGTAGCTCTGTTGGATTGGACCACACGGGTCAGCCTTCGCTCCCCACGCCCATCATTGAGCCTTGGCCGTCCATGACCCTGTTGCCGGGTCTCCGCTATTCCTTCCTTGGACCACTTTTGATACAGTAAGTATTGACCACTGCAGACTGGGAACACCCCACAAGGGCTGCAGTTTTGGAGATGCTCTGACCCAGTCATCTAGACATCACAATTTGATCCTTTTGCTTGCCCATTTTTCCTGTTTCTAACACATACATTTCATGGACAGAATGTTCACTTGATGTCTAATATCCCACCCACTGACAGGTGCCATGATAACGAGATTATCAGTGTTATTCACTTCCCCTGTCAGTGGTCATGATGTTATGGCCGATGTGTGTTCAGTTTGCCCAGATAATGTTGTTTATCACACTCCGGGCACTTCTTGATTCATGCCTGTCAATAACTCCTCCCCCATCAGTGACTAATCACAATGAATCAGACTGATTGACGCCTCTGACTTATTAGACTGCTTCGTCCACAGACTTGCGCTAACGCCGTGTTGCGTAGTCGCATGGTAAGGAATCAATTTGTCTTCATTTACATTTGGTACTTGACAGGCCGTCTTATCCAGCACGCCGCCATACAACAAAGAATTCTTAAGATTTCTAAGCGGGAAAAGCATACCACCCTGTAGTAGTAAGAAAGTTTACTAGATGGCATTGCAATCAGCGAGGTCTGTGCGTCTAAAACACAGTGCTAGCATGAGTTCACAACATGCTCTCTCCACCTTTTTCTCTCATAACTTAAGCCCCGGCGGAGTGGAGATCTTCAGTAGATCTCAGCTCAGCGCTTTCTCTCCGACAACACCAACACTTTGCAGAACTCTCGGGCCGGAGGTATTTGCCTCACCGCGCCGGTGACCCTCTTTCCCGGGCGGGTGGGTCCAAGCGTCATGCTTTAAACACAGCATCTGTCTGTCAACCCCCAGACCCTGTCCCGGCGCTGGAGCTAAGCCAGCAGCTGCAGCTGAAACTGCAGCGGATGCACGACATCGAGACAGAGAACGTGAAACTCAGAGAGACCCTGGAGGACTACAACAAAGAGTTTGCAGATGTCAAAAACCAGGGTGAGGCACGCAGGCACACGCACTCACGCACGCAGGCACACCTACTCGCACGCACGCAGGCACGCACACACACTCACACGCACGCACACACACTCACACGCACGGAGGTGAAATGGGTAGAGTGAATACCAAACTCAGGTTCCGCTGATGTAGTGTAGACTGACATCGACTGGCCAACGGATGGTTCTCTAGACAAAACCAAGGAGCTCATCAGAATGACAGACAGGCTGGGGAGGGAGGGAGGGATGATAGAAAGAGGGATCAGGGAGGTACGGCTGAAGATGTACTGGCTAGCAAACCAGTGGAGAGAGGTATGTCTGGGGGGTGGGGTTTGGGGGGTGGTAAAAGGGGTCTCTCTTGGAATTCCCCTACAGAGTGAGTTAATTGGTTCAGCTCGATAGTGGCAGCGTTCTATTCTGCTATCGATTTTTCTACTCCCTCATCTTTCTATCCTCTTAGCCTGAATGGACGGGGGATATTCAAACCCCAAAACCACAGTGTAACCAGGCCAACACACACACACACACACACACACGCACAGCAGGGGCCATTGATCTCGGACCACCTAAATGTTTAAAGGTTGCGTTAAGCAGTGACTGGTTAAGAGGTGTCTGGGGGGGACTCCTTTCCATTGATTATATGTCAGGGATGGGAGAATGGAGTTTAAAACACTATCTCACACACAGGCGTAGCTTTCAATCAAAGGCAACGAGAAGCAGCGCGCTCAATCTTTGTCTCACCTTTCATGGCACTATCTCATCAGTCAGCTAACTTAAATGGGCTTCTTCTTCTTGTCCTTTTGCTCTTGTTCACTGTTGAGCTCAGCTGGAGAATTGAGGTCATTGTCAATAGATACAATTACACCCAGACGCCCCAGGCTGTTTGCGGAAGCTCACAGACCCATATCTCATGTTAAAGACACATCTTAGTGTTCGGTTTCACACACACACACACACACACACACAATGTTGGATTTTACACATATGGTCCTAAAACCAACCTTAACGCTGAATGTAAAGCCCAATGTCTAACAGCTAACCTTCATTATAACTCTAACCTTAACTCCTGCTCTTACAAAATGCACACACTCACTGTTTGCGCCCGTTATACCTAACTGTCAGGCGTCTAGCTGGTCATACGACAACCTTGACATTCCCTCTGGGTATTTTGGTTTCAACTTTGATCTACCAAGATGAATGCCCTCCTGGAGACGTCAAGAGATTAAAGCGGAGACGGTCCCTCTGCTCCTCAGCCTGCATCTGTTGACAGGATAGGAAGCCGGGGCACAATGTGGAGGCGACTTGGCAGAATCGGGGTGTCTGTGTTAGTACCATAATAAATGCATAACGGGACATTTGTTTGATGAAAGACATCAGCTTTGTTCCACAGAATTAGACTGTCAGTCGCTGCTGCCACCAGGGGGCGATACACTAGAATATGTAAACTATATAAGCTAGAATGCCCACACAAAACGGACACTAACGGATCTGGGTTAGATAATGTGCATTTGCGATGTTGTCGGCGCCAGTCCGAATTCTACAACAGATTCCCATCCTCTTCCTCATGTTGTTAACCCCTCCCCCATCCTCTCACGGTCCAGAGGTGACGATTAAAACGCTTAAGGAGAAGATCCGGGAGTATGAGCAGTCGCTGAAGACCCAGGCTGAGAACCTGGCCCAGGAGAAACAGCTGCAGATCCACAATGACTACGCTGAGAAGGAGAGGTGAGTTCTAACGGTGTGTCTTTTCACGGTGCCGACATGGCGGCCTGAAGAAGGGCCCACCGTCCAGCCGTTTTCTCCCATTGTAACTTGGTCTGCTTCTTACCTTTTTATGTTGAGCCATCACTCCCTGTCTCTTGGAAGGGTAGAACATGGTCGTTGTTGTCTTCCTAGCCACATAGCAATGGCTAAACCCAGGTTATTTGTATGCTCAAATTAGATTTCTAACCAAATCTTTACTGCTATATGGTTCACCTCAAACTTTAAATGAACACTAGAAAGCACATTTTAGTTTTTTTATGTTTTTGGGACACAGGCTATTTTGACTTGGTGGCTATAGTATATTACAGAAACGAGTATGGCCTGTACAGCCTTGAGAGAACGTGCACTGAAGTGCATGCACTTAGAACTGTCAGTCGCTCTGAATAAGAGGGCCATCTAAGTGACTGATCTGTAAATGTGAAGTCCAGAAAGATCCTGAAAGGGGCCGTGAACTTTGTATGTTCATTAATCCTTCATACGGTTTGGCCTTTTCCATGAAACCTCTGACAACTGTATTAGGTAAAAATACCCTGCTTCTGCTACTCGACCTACACTTTACCCTTTTGAAAAATGCTATGATGTTTCGAGGTTTTTAAGGGAGAAGAGGGAGTTGTTTCAGTAGCTGTGGTTTGTGTTACAGAATTTAACGTTGAGGCAATTGGGGCGGATGCATCTCCCACCGAGCCCAAATTAGTTTGGTTCAACCGTTCCACTTAATTCACATGTTCTTGTTCTTTTCTCCTTTCTCTTCCACCCCCTTTTCTCTCTCCCTCCCAATCTCCGTCTTTCCAGAAAGCTCCAGGAGAGCCAGGAATCCATGTCCTCAAAGCTGGATGAGGCTGACCACAAGGTCCAAACCCTACAGACAGGTACCAGCCCACACAGCACTGGCCACAACCTCCACTTCAGAACATACCCCCAGTGCATTAGAACTAATGCCCTGCTTCGCGCACACGCGCATACACACACACACACACACACACACACACAGGGTGGCCTAACCAGAGCTTTTGTCCTGGCTTTTTTTCAGCACTTGAAGCAACTCAGGCGGAGCTCTTCGATCTGAAGACCAAGTATGACGAGGACTGCACAGCAAAGTGAGTTTTGCCCCAACCATGTGTATGTTTCCTCAAATCGCCAACAGTGTGTGTTTTTGTTTCCTCAGATCACTAACCGTGTGTGTGTGTGTGTGTTTCCTCAAATCGCCAACTGTGTGTGTTTCCTCAAATCGCCAGCCGTGTGTGTATGTGTGTTTCCTCAAATCGCCAGCCGTGTGTGTGCGTGCGTGCATGTGTTTCCTCAAATCCCCAGATGTTGTGTGGAACAACCCATCCTGCTGCGGTTATTCCCATGTTTGGACTTTCTCCTCCCACCGAATAACCTTCTATAAATCTGGGGTATTAGCAATATGCTGTAAATATATGAAATAAATACTGACAGATTATTCCATTTTATAGCTCCCGAATCGCCAATCACATGGCTCCGGGTGTGGTTCTTTCTAGGCCACTTACTCTATATTCAGGGGTCACTAGGGTGCTGTTTTAACGAGTCTGTCAGGGTTGTATCAAAAGATGTTTGCCCTGTAAACTTGGATGGCTGGTGACGTTGGGAGTCTGCACTCCTGACTCCTTGATGTAGGCCTAGAATTTAGTTTTTTCATGAGTGGGTGTTTTTATGGCCATACATTGGCGCAGTCAGAGAAAACAACATAAATAATGATTTGTAATGGTGGAATATTTGTTATTGTAAAGCAGCTCTTTTTGGTACTGTGTGCAAGGTACAAGGGAGGTCATCATGTGTCTCCTCCTGACAGCCATGGCCTGGAGCTTCCAGCCACGTGTTTATATGATATATCACCATGCAGGGGACAAGCCTATAACATCTGTGTTGTTTCCCTAACTAATATCGTGGTGGTGCTCTGTACAAAATGACGGTCACGGTACCTCAAACACTGCCGGCACGTTTTTCTTAGACGAAACTTGGGTCGTCTATGCAACTTGCCATGGGGCGTTGGCATCAACCAAACTGCACTGACTGGCCCAGGACAGGAGGTATAATATTCAACGGAATTTGCGTTACAAGTGGGGACGACGTCTGACCCACTTTACTGTGCGCAGGCAGCCTCTTGCTGTCAGTGTGGAATTCTGGGGGGCGGGGGGGGTCTCCATTTAGTTGTGTATTGTTCTTCAAAGCCTCTTGGTCTCTGCGGACCTGTCCTCTCGACCGATGCCCCTCCCGTGTCCACTGGCGACGCTGTAGACATGCCAGAGAAAGGAGGGAACACTTAACTTTCCCCTCTGACCTGCGGGCACATTGATCTTGTCAGGCCTTCTACTGCCAGAAGCATTTCTGGGTCACCGCTTGGCACTGCGAAGAGGCACTTAATAGGGTCCTCCAGAGCACCCAGAATGGGTGAGAGGGACACGCCCCCACGTTCAATCGAAACAGCTCCTGTTCTTTAAATACATCCAGAGGGCACAACTGAATCAATGTCTGTAGTGTTTTGTGCCTGGAACGCCCAGGGATATTAGGAGTGGTTAGAGAAAGCTCTACGTGTGCATTGGTCACTCGTGTGCCAGGTGTAGGGATGAAGGCAGGGGATGAGGTCTAGTGCTACTACTTGATTTGCATGCCTGATTACAATTTGGCTCAATTGCGAGCGGATCCTGGAACAAACACATCCCCCAGATTTGACCAGAGTGAGACAAGACGCCAATCTCTGATTTATCTCCAATCGAACCCTTATTTATATTCCTGATTTAATCGTAAACTCTTTAATTTAAAGGCTAGACAGATTTTGACACTTTGGAATAGGATTCTATCTTTGGACACTTAGGATGCGTTCATTAGTGGGAGTTCTACCAAGCATTCCCAAAAGTTGCCGCTTGGTCTGAATGCTTGTGAATCAAGGGCCGGAGCACAAATGTCCCTCGCCAACTGGCCCTGCGCTCCAACACTTGAGGGAGGATGGCATAGATTAGTCTGAACTTGGCTGTTGTTTCATTTCCCCCCAACCCATTTGGTTGGCCCTGGACTCTCCATGTCCATGCATTAGCGACGTTGTTGGATTGATCGCCTTCTAAAACCGATCGATTCCTTTCTTCGCGTTAACCCCTTGTCTCCTGCTCCAACTCTCTCGATCCCAGTTTTGTTGTCCTCCTAGCTCGCTCGCTCCATTTGGTTTCCTCCTTGCTCCATCTAGTGACTTTGTCTCTGTCCCCTCCGGATGGGTGTGTGTGGCGGGGGGTTAGAAGGCCTCTCTCATGCATTGCGATTGCAATGATCAATGGGTTTCAAACAGTGTTAAGACCCCCTTGTCCTTTTCTTTCACTGCCCTCCATCTCTTGATTCATCAATTGCCCATCACTTCTAGATGCCTGTACACTTTCTACAGCCCACACACAAATGTGCAGTCACGCGCGCACACACGCACTCACACGAGCCTGCGGCTCTCCATTGAGGCGGACAGGACTCCTGACTATGTGGCGTGCTGTGATCCAAAAATGTTACGCAACGCTTTACAACAAACACACACACTCCTGCCCTCGTCCATTTACTGCTTGGCTGAGCCGACCGCGGCATCATGTGGGACGCGAGCCAACTTAACCCATCGTTGGCCAACCTCTTAGCCCTACACGCGCACTCCCTCGTTTCAGTTCAGTCCACATACAAGGCTGCACGGGGAGGAACATAGTGTGACGAGGTCTCACCTTCACGCTTTCTGTATTCTGGGTTGGGTTATCTACGTTTTTAACTACGCACACACGCACGCGTGAGCTGAGCTTGATGCACCATTGCCAGGGATGTGTGCGAACCGCAGCGTGAGTTGGGCAGCAGGCGTACCCCCCTCCCCATTTGGGCTGGTGGTGCTGTGAGGTTCTGGCTACACGCCTGTTGGCCGTTTTGTCCCCATTAAAGATTAATGATGTATTGATCCACAAACCCAGAGGGGGGGCGCAGCGCCGCTGGAAACAGAGAGGAGATGGAAAGAAACTGTTGGAGTAATTGTCTGAGATGGACGTTGAGGTGGAGATGAGAAGCGTCGGAACGCATGTGCACACGCACACACACACACACACACACACACACGCACACACACACACACAGGCCAAAAGCTTTTCTTCAAAAGTTGATGCTGCCGATGAGGAGGGCCTGACCCACAAGAAGGGCACCAAAGAGGACAGGCCAAGAAGGAAGGCCTGACCCACAAGAAGGGCACCAAAGAGGACAGGCCAAGGAGGAAGGCCTGACCCACAAGAAGGGCACCAAAGAGGACAGGCCAAGGAGGAAGGCCTGACCCACAAGAAGGGCACCAAAGAGGACAGGCCAAGGAACTTAGCAAGTGAAATAAAAATCTGCTGATCAAAATCTGCCTGCTGCACCGGTCTTTCGTTTGTCCAAGCTATCTACCACAATCTAAGTTAGAGTCCTGATTGTTCAATTTGCTTATTTGTGCCTTCGAGTAACAAGGGGCAAGCTTTGCCCGAGGTACCAGAGCTTGACAATTACACTGCCCTCCACAGGACTCCTGGGCTTATCCACAAGCAAGATTCATACCCTGGTCACGCAGTGACGCAGCTAACTGGGAGGCAGTGACTACCGCTGCGCCATTCAAGGGGCCCGGGTGAAAGTTTTTCAAAGTTAATTTGGCTATGATTAAGATCATTGCTAATGCAGTTGAGTGGAGTGCTCCTTGGCTACACTGTGTGGTTGATGTTAGTATTGCAGGAGCCTCTTGCCCTGAGCCACTTTCACCAGTTCTGGCATATTTACACCAAAGCACCAGTGTTGACAGTGATTTAGTTGACCCTATTAATAGCAGTAATAAAAAAAAACTAATCTATTAACATGTCCGGCTGCCCGCTAGAGGGGAAGTCTTTGAATCCTTGAACGATAGTGAGGGTGAGGTCATGGCTTGGCCAGGGAAAGGTGGTCATAGGTAATTTAATGGTGGCAGTCTGTAAATGATTTTATCATTAGAGAGCAAGTCTGGGAAACATCCTGTCTCATCTGGACTTCTTTTCACTTTTGTGAGATGCCTCATCAGATCATTGCATCTGAAAGTTTGCCACATAAACGTCTAAACAGTGACCAGAGGTTCTCAGCCTCCCACTGTTATTTTTCAGAAGCTGTGTTATGGGTGACCCCAAGGACCTGCGAAGAGCCGAATCAACATCGTGCTGCCACTGTCGCCAGGGCAACAAGAGATGAGCCTGACACGTTGGCTTTTTGTCCGCTTGTAACCTGTGCATCTCATCGCCAGTGTTTGGGTTCCGTACGTCCGCGTGTTAAAGAACGTTTCCCGAGAGGCTCCTCGACCCCTCCCGTTCTCCCTTCCATGTTATGATTAATCCTTCCTAATCAAACTCAACGGCCTGGTTAATTGGGATTCTAACGACCTCCTGATTGCTCAATTAGAATCCTGCAGCAGATCGAGCATGGAGACCGTTGCTAGGGCCGTGCTGCCACTTGTTTTCTTTTTTTGTGAAGTTTTCACCGTGTCTGTCTGTGAGGGTGTTTCTTGATTGACTTGAGTTGCCGTAGCATGCCATTTGTTTGGTGTCCACAGACTTGGTCTGATCCTCCGGATTTTTGTTGTCTCAAATCAGTACATTTGCGAATCCCTTTTGGGTTATCAGGTGTTTCTGTAAGTTAATGACAAGGTTAGACATGGCTGTAGACCACAAGCCGTATTGGCGTCAAACCACACTCTCTAATGCTGTCGCTTCACTAAGCACGTTGCGTTACACGCCGGCATATGCCCTGACTGGAGTGCCCTCGCCGACCGATCACGGCACTCAAATCCGCCTGGATCATCTGCGTTGGCCCCCCTGGGCCCATTGTAATGCCCAAATCCCGCCAAATCCCAAGGTTATTTAAGCAGACTTTGTACGTCGGCCCTTTGATTACATGATCGCTAATCGAGCTTTGCTGTGGGTCATGTTTGTAGCAGGGGGACCGCTGTCACTCGTGTCTCTCCTGATGGAAGGCTTTAGGTGAGGCGCGTGCTCTGGTGAGTCCAGGCCCCTATGGTGCTACTTCAACGGAAAGATGTCTTTAACCGGCGGAGATAAAAAAACAAACAGAATAATACCCGTTCTTTAGTGTTGTCTCCAGCATGGTGAGGACGTAAAATCAGCAGTGTGGTCTGTATAATTCAGATACAGTAGGAATCGGGGACACACAATTCTCCAGAAAATTGGATGTCTGTGCTCGCACATGTCATGCTGGCTATTAATAACCCTCTTTTAGATGTGCAATTACCGATAGCCTAAATGAAGGTAATTAAGCAGTTCATGCAGAATCGCATAAAATTAGGCATTGGCGTGATCTAGGAATTTTGCCTTTTAATTTAGTGCTCCCGCTCTGCCATGAGTTAGGCATTTCAGCGTCATGGACGAGTGTTAAGGAAACCGCAGTCCATATTCAGATTATACCGATGCATTCTTGTTGAACTCATGCGGTATGAGCTTTATAAAAATGTTCACCCGCAGGTTGGATGCGTTTCAACAGGCCACACAAGTTGTTAGTAGCTGACCTGATTGGTGTCAATTCCCATTTTTGGGGGCGATCAATGTTGGGCAGTCTGTGTAAATGCGGTCTTAGCACGACTCTCAGAGCCAAATCGCCATGTTTGATTGCAGATTAGTGTGTATTTAGACTGTTAGCGTAATCCCTGTGGTTCAGTGTAGGCCGAGCTTACAGTCTTTCTCATACACGCACACGATGCCAAGGTTATTTGGGTCATAATCAAAGGATTAAAAGGAAATTGAGAGGGTTTCAATGGGGGACGCGGGTGTTATGTAGAATGCTCATGTTGACCGCGCACGCTCGCACCCAGTGGAATGTGTACCTGGCTCTTCGAACCCGAGAACTTGTGTGTCTGATTGGGACCACGGTCCTATGCCTGTCTTTAGTAACTCTTTCTCCTTTTTCTATTTAGGGCCGACGAGATTGAGATGGTAATGACCGACCTGGAGAGAGCCAATCAGGTTAGTAATCCACCTCTATAGGGCCTTGGATTTTTGTGGTATACTGTCATCACTCAACGCAGAGTGCCTCAATGTGGCTCTCAGCCATGGAATATTGGCCCTGTACCACAAACCCTTGAGGTACATTATTGCTATAATAAACCAGTCACCAGCACCGTTAGAACAGTAAAAACTAATGTCATAACCACGCTACACGGTCTGACATTATCCGACCTACAGACAACGAGAATTAAGGGTTTGAACCACCCAGTTTTTTGTGTTGGTTTATATCAGTCTTATATTTTTGAGTTGGGTTATTTCTAGACCTTGTTAGCTTACTTTATAGTACCACAGATGGACAGGGTACCAGATGGTTCACTTGATGTTTGAATCGACCGCATTGAGTTGTCATTTCCACTCCACAGGGAGAGGATGCCCAGTAAGAAGCCTTTGGAGGGAAACTGTACTGAGATGACATTCTGATGAGTTTCTCGCCATTGAAACAGATGCTCAATGTGCTTTTCTTTTCCCCAAATGTAAAATACGTTACAAACAGGGCGGACCAATATTTTGTCTCAAAATAGCATTGTTTTGAAGAACTTCATGGGGAATTGAGTTATTGTAAACTCTCACTTCACATCTAGAAGTTCAGTGCCATATCCTCCACAATTGAAGTTCAGTGCCATATCCTCCACAATAGCTGAAAGTTAATCTTTGAGTGGGTGTTATCTTGTTTAATGTCCAAATATTTAATTAATATTTTATTTAATATGAATCCAGCACTTTCTCTAGCCTTCAGCTCTGAGATTCTTGTAGCTTCACTGCCGCTGCCTCCATCTGGATCAGTATAATATCGTAAAGCAACTGGGGCGATGGCTGTTAACATTCTGTATCGAGGTGACCCTTGAGCTGTCTGGGCGGAGGAGGAACCACGCAATGCTAATGTCAGCCCTGAGCTCCCATTTCACCTTTCAGCGGCACCCGCTCGGCACACACAACATCATTCATTTTTCATTCGCACCTCTGGTGAGAGCGTTACCGAGGATGACATCATGCCTTTGAGCTGGTGCGCTTGACACATACACACACATACACACACACACACACACACACACACGTGCGCTCTTTCATGTTGTGTGTTGACTGGCAACCTGAACTATATACCTGGTGTTTTTCCACAGAGGTTTCATTGACCTTGTAATTGTGGTCATTGATTTAAAGGCTGGGTTATGTGGTTTGTCTCAGGACTGCTTGAGACTCATTCAAAATATGGATATTACGCTACTGCTATTTGCTAATATTGACCAGACTTTTTTCAGTTGTTTTTGCTCTTCCCCCTTTTATTCCTTTTTCACTTTCTCTACCACTCTACTCCTGACTATCTCTCTTTTAATCCTCCCAACCCCAGAGGGCAGAGGTTGCAGAGAGGGAGGTGGATGCTCTGAAGGAGCAGTTGACTTCTTCCAAACAATCCCTGCAGCTGACTACCCAGATCCCGAGCACTCCGGACATGGTACGCTGTTCTGCAGTGATATCTGGTTGTTGACATATCAGCTAGTTTCTGTAGGTATAGGATATGTCTTGTTTATGTCTCTCGGATTTCTTACATCAACTGTGAGGATTTGTTGCTCCCACTGCTGTACAGTACTGCTTTAACTATGTCGTCTTTGAGGCCTTTCTTAAACTTGTACCAGGCACTCATAGCCTGGTGCAAGTTTCTCCGCCAAAGCATTTCGATAGGCTTGAGAATTGGCCATTGATTTGTCCGTTCCATAACCCTCCATTTCATATTGATCTGTGTTTTGTCCTGCTTTGGCTTTTTCACAGATGGTCTCACTGAATGTAGTTGGAATTCATCAAGTATCCATGTGTCCAAATCTGTAAAGAAAAAGAAAACCTATTACATTAATTTTGAAAAAATTCAAGGGGTGTATTTACTTTATCACATTCATTTATATATTGACTGGTTGGTAGTTTATATGATACTACAATGTCTGATTCTATATTTATTTTGCCTGTAGGATCAGACAGTGGAGACAGTGTCACGGTCCAGTCTGGAAGCAGAGCTGGCGGCCAAGGAGAGGGAGATGGTTCAGTTGGTGGAAGACGTCCAGAGACTGCAGGCCAGCTTGTCCAAACTCCGAGAGAGCTCATCCACACAGATCTCACAGCTGGAACTTAAACTCAGCACCAAGACAGCCACCCTTAAGGTAGAATATACAGACAACGGAATGGAATCTAGGATTCCTTTTCTAGGATTTTCAAACCATAAATAAGAATGGATACTAGGATTCTAGTTAAAAGGATATTTTGAGTTTCAGAACTCACATGTATGTAAATGATTATCCTCATTATACTGCTGACACGTCTCCTTGCTCCTTATCCATCCATCGTCTCATCTCGTCTGTTGGTCTTCTCGTCAGCAACTGGAGGAGAAGCTGCAGGACCAGGCCGACTATGAGGAGATGAAGAAAGAGCTGAGGTGAGTGGCACTTAACGGGTCTGGATTTGGTGGCAACGCTGTAGCTGGTCAACCAGCGGGGTGCGCTGCTAAGCAGGATCACGCATGTCACGCTGCAAACATGCCAAAATATCGGTCTTCCTCTCAGCCTCTTTCTCTCCACAGCATCCTCAAGTCAATGGAGTTTGGTCCATCAGACAACACCGTCCAGGTACAGGAAAAAACAACGTCCTTTTCCTCCGCATGCTGCCAGCTCAGAGAAATTTCAGGAAATACTGCTACTGTGTATTACCGGGCCAAACTATCTCTTTCTCTGTCTGTTTCTCACCATCTGTCTTTCTCTCTATTTCTTTTCCTGTCCTCTCGGTCTCCGTCCCTCTCTCTCCCGCTTTGATTTTCAGGACTTGTCTAAGCCTCTGGAAGTGCTGCTGTTGGAGAAGAACCGCAGTCTTCAGTCAGAGAGTTCCTCACTACGTATCGCCAACACTGAGCTGAGTGGTGAGTCATCCCTCTGGGGTTACGGCCTGGAGCTTACAGCCTAGGGCGGGCGCTGAAAGGTGTAGTACAACTAGAGTTTCAACATACTATCAAACTACAGGCCTTTCAAATTAATATGGAGTTGCTTTCACTCAAGAGCAGCAATGACGCCGACTTACCAATTATCACAGGCATGTTACTGATGCCGATCCTTGTATTAGCTCTTACTAGAGAATTGTGGAGTATGAGGTGGAATGCATTCTATAATATGGTCATTCTCATTAGTAATGTATAGCTGGAACCAGCTAGTGGGAGTAGCTTGAAAGCCTATACAAATAAAAATTCAGCTTTAATGTTATAATATTTTTGGCAATCCCATCGATGTCAACACATTTGAAACATAATTTTGTATGGCTCTGGTGGCAGGGGTCCTATATGACTAGGTTGGATTGGACTGAACCAGAATCAGGGGGTTACTGAATCGGCAGCTTCTTGTTTGAAAGATTCTTGTTCTTTCAAGGTCCTTCTAGACAAATGCTATTACCAAACGGGTGCGCGCACACCCTATTGCTTTCTCTGAGAATACTTTATTTTGGTTGAATGCTCTGTGATCAATTCAGAAACAACCCTCCAAAAAAATAATCTTAAATATAACCTGGTATGGACTGGAAAAAGTGGAATTTAGGATTTGTCACAAATCGATAAAAACTTTGCTGGCTATGACCTTCAGTAGCTATGTTGTAGTAAAATAACAGTTTTATAGTATTGTATAACCATAAACATCGACTATTTCTGGTGATTTTCGAAAGTATACATCCATGCATGCCTTTTGGGAAAATATAAACGACAACCCAGTAAAACAAGAGGGTTTTCCAAACTAATGTTTGTGTTCCATTAAATAAAATCGCTTTGGCAAGGCAAAGTTAATCTTTAGTCGCCCTTGCAATTGCTCAGTTGTTATGACTGATCCTATTTAGTTAATAGATACTAGCAAGCCTATTACTGGCTAATAAGCTGTTGAAACGGCCAGTGGCTATACATTTTATCGATGCTATTTGCGGTGGTTGTAAACTTAGTCAGTTTAACACAGTGCTTAGTGGTTTCTAGTGACTCGGCAAATGTATATCCCCGTGGCGTAGTGGTTAAAAATGCAGCCTCTTGTGGGCGGCCGGGTTCAGCATTTATCAATTTGAATAGCGGGGCAGCTAAACTAGGCTTGCCTGGTTCTTTTTTTGTTTTTCCTATGGCTTCATTAGTTCAACTGTTGGCTTTGATGTTTCAGCGATTTTTGACTTGACTCTTAATCAACTTAAAGTTCTGTTGTGGATTTGGTTGAGGGGGAAAAACAATGGTCAGTGCTTTGAAGCAGGACCACGTGTGTCCTTGGGAGGGAGAATGGGGGATTGAGTCAGTTAGTGGTATATGAAAATGAGGTGTCCTCCCGCGTTTCCCCTCTTTGTATCACTACGCATGTTTTAAATGTCAACAGTTTTACAGTAGCTGAAGACCTGAGGGGACGTGGATATATGAATATATCCCCTCAGACTTAGCATCAGTTTAACAAATTCACAGCTGCTCAACCAATGGTGTTAGCATTCAAATGAATATGACATTTGGGTTTATTATGGCATTTGTGTTTATTCAGATTTTTTGTCCTGTATTCAAATTAGGTCCACGTGTTTGCTCTTCTAGTGACATTTTGTCAGGGTTAAATGCACTCTTCAAACATATTCATGTGTTATATACCCACGGTTAAAATTGTTGCAGGGCGTAATTATTTCATGTTCAGTGCTAACAGGATTGAGATAAGGTTAAAGGGGGTTGTTGAATGAAGAATATTAGTCTGTTAGATTTCAGAATCACTGCTGTTACACACGAACATTAGTGGTAGACAACATGTAGGCAGTTAATTCACTAAATTCATTCAGTTCGCTTACAATTGTAATGACAGTATATTTCATACCAGGTCTTAGATTGTTTGTGATAATGCAAATATTCATCCCCCTGAAATTAGGGTCAGCCTGATGTGTTAACAGTGCTGTGCAGTGTCTACTTTTGGCAAAGCTTCCCCTTCTTTATATTGTTTTTATTGCTTTCAATGACTGGTCATTTTTATCAAGAGAATTTTTTTGGACTCAAATATTTTTGTATTTTCCGAACACCCAGTCTCCCATGCAATATTTGGAATGGAATGATTCAGTGCCCAGAGCCTACGCCCTTGAAATGGATAACGTTGCTTTCCCCCCCCTTTGGCTAAACTAAGGAAAAAGGCAATCAAGTCTCCACCTACGTTGGGCTATCACAACCCGTCCAGTCTTCACCCTCGCTGTTGGCCAATCAAATGGCTCTGTACTTCTATTAGAGCCAATAAGAGACCCATAATGCCGCAACTACACCACCAATAAGCATTGAGCAAAAATGTTTTTACGGATGAAAGACTGTGGGAGGACTTACTGGTGTCCTTCCCGAAAAACTCAGGGCTAGGCACCCATTTTGAGTGCTTAGTGGTTTGATTGCCTCCTTTTTTCTTCCAGGCTGTCATTTACAAGAAAGGTACAAATCACAAATGCATGGGAATCTTGTCTGGGGGGATTAGCATAAATAAATAAATAAAACCAACAAATAGTTTTGCTAAGTGAAGTTTTTTTTTTGTTAGCTTTTGTATTTTCGGACCCCCCGTTTTTTGTTGACTCCCCGATAATGCATTGTGTTTGACCTTTCTTGTAGGGTCAGCCGGGCGGAAAGGGAAAGAGGCTACCACGGAGGAGAACACGCGCAGTGCCCCCTCCCTGCCTCCTCCACTCCTACCCCCTTCCCCCAAACTCCTCCTGCCCCGGACCCCCTCCGACCCCCCGAAAACCTCTGCCGCCAACGGGACTCACCCCTTTGCCCCCACGGGCATTGGCCAGGACTACTACAGCCACGCTTTCCCGCTGGCGGGGGGAAAGATGGCCCTCAGCTCCCTCCTGCAGCGCCAGCTCATGCAGACGTTCTACTCCAAAGCCCTGCAGGAGTCTCAGGGAGCCGCACTGCTGTTCGCCCCCGTCCACTTCAACCCCACCTCCGCCCCCATCCCAGCCAGCCCCCTCCCCCCCCAGCAGTCGCCCTCAAGCCCGGAGGTGAACGGCAGTGGCAGCGCCCCGTCCCCCAGCCAGTCGGAGGGGACCGGAGGCAGCGTGTCCGACGGGGAGGACATGGACACATCGGAGATCGCCCGACAGATCAAGGAACAGCTGATCAAACACAACATCGGCCAGCGGGTGTTCGGACATTACGTGCTGGGCCTGTCCCAGGGCTCGGTCAGTGAGATCCTGGCGCGGCCCAAACCCTGGAGCAAGCTGACCATACGTGGGAAGGAGCCCTTCCACAAGATGCGCCAGTTCCTGTCCGACGAGCAGAACATCCTGGCACTGCGCAGCATCCAGGGGCGGCAGAGAGGTGAGTGGCGCGCACGCCTGTGGTATATGCCTGCGTGTGGGCGTTTGTGCATGTGTGTTTACTTAAATTCCTATCGAAGTGAGGACCGGTTTGAGATTTAAACTTCACATAGAATAATATTTAGGCTTCGATTAGAAGGTCAGGATTAGGAATAAGGTCATTAGGTTTAAATATTGGTTTAAAGTATTTAGTTTTATGTTAGTATGTTAGTTTTAGGGTCTAATTAATTTTTAATGGTACAAAACATATGCATACTTTCTTTTTAAATTGGTCCTCAGTTTGATAGAAATTTGAGTGTGTACTTGTGTTTTCAGGGTCTTTTCCTTCCTAGGCTGTCTGTTAGTTCTGTCACGTCACTCCTCCGTATGTCAGAACGGCGGTTCCGCTTTTCAGTCAACTGGCAGGGCCTTCAAGCTTCCCCTTAGCCATCGATGATCAATACTGAAACCTTTGGCACATATATAGTATTGACTAGGAGAAAAGCACAGCTCTGGTTTACTACAGTCCCGATTCGATTGGCCAGCTTTTGTTTTCGCATCAAAATATTTGATCTCTGCCGTGTTGTCAGGGAGGGTTCGACTGGGTTAACCCGTTGTTCGTGCTTCTTTGTAAGTCCTCGTCAACCGAGACAGGACACTGGCCCACATGCGCGTGTTCTGTAGACGCACAGCATAAGTTGACGTAACGAACAGAGGGTAGGGTGGGGGGCTGGATGGGGAAGACGACACTTCCCGAGTCGGGGTGAAGTTTCAGCAACGTGTGTTGTTGTTGTTTTGACAGAGAGCCCAGGCCAGCCCCTTAGCCGCGCATTACAGGACGCACCGAAGCGGAGAGCCAGCTCCGACCACGCCTCGCGGACAGGTCTGTCCCTACACACACACACACACATACACACACACGTCTATATATATATACTCACGAACACATCTGTTTCTGTCCGTGTCTGTGTTGTCTGTTGCTGTCTTCGTGTCACCCTCACCTCCCCTGGCGCTGGCATCATATGAGCAGAGTAGTGTAGGAAGCTATAAAGAAGGTCCAAACAATGGGACACGAACAGTCACCCTCACCGCTGGTAACCGTCCGAGGAAAGGTGCCATGTATGAGTTTAAAGCGGGGCTGCCCGAAGCTTTTCTAAGAATGCTACTTTGAAAAGATAATAAAACTTGTTGCGAGTTTCTCATTCGTTATAGCTTTTAAATTGGCACTTCGTCCACTCCGATTTTTCTCTTGGACAAGAGAAGTTACTGCGCTTCATTTTCTGTCCATAAGACTAGTGGTGGGATTTTGCAGTTTATAGATTCAAGAACTCTGTATATATTTTTTGTAATTTTTCTATGGGATTTCTTTGCATTTTTTCTTCATGTACTTGGGATTTTGATTGACAGTAAAGCTTGTGTGTGTCATACAGTAAAACCATGAAAACATAGTGTTCTCAGCAGTTTATGTAGCTCCAACTGTCCAAGTATGCTTTTTGTGACAAGATTGAACTCATGTTAAATAAAAAGAAGTGGCCCTACTTTGCCCTATATTTCCAGTTTGTGCTAAGCTAACATAAGGAACTATTTTAGGAAGGTTATACCATGGATCATTTAGCAATTAGATTTGGGGGGAAAAAACTGCCAACGGCAAGTCTGAACCAATTTATATGTATGACGCTCTGGGTAAGCGTCACAGACAAAAACCACAAAGACCAGCGTTGTTTCTCGAATCTTCCCTTCCCAAAAATGGAACTTCATTGTTTACAGTGCAAACGTTTTCGGTCTTCTTTTTCTGAACCTTCTACTCCCATTTAACAGTGCGTTTGATGAGCGCTATGCAATGCGATACACAAGGGCCCTATATCATCAGGTGAATGTGTCCGAAAGAGCTAAAGATGTCTCTAGCGTGCACGCGCACGTACATAATGGGCTATTTAGAACATGTATACCGTGAAGATGTGACTCTGACCCATGTGTAGACAACCTTTCTGAGCCTGATATTTTTAAATGATGTGCACGGCTCAGGCTTTAGTGGGGCGGGTC
Organism: Esox niger; assembly: GCA_016801105.1. NCBI lineage: Eukaryota > Metazoa > Chordata > Actinopteri > Esociformes > Esocidae > Esox > Esox niger. The sequence continues at coordinate 1,344 of JACXGJ010010358.1, read as the reverse complement.
AAACCTTTGGCAGAATTGTGGCTGTTCTTTTCCCCCCAACGTCAGAAGAGAAGCATGTCCGTTTCCCTATGGATCATTGGCGTCTATTCAAGCCGTGGTGGTTTGAGCATTGCCTTTAATCCAAAAACACATCCACAAGGTTGCTGTTGTTTCCAGGTGAACCTGTGACGCCCATTTACGACATGATGTGCCCCTAACTGTTGGTGCTCTCTTTTCCACCCTCCGTTGGGAACCGTTTCATGGACCAGACAGGGAGGACCGTTTTAGGGAGAACTGTCTGTTTCTTTTTGTCTGCGTGTCTCTGTCCGCCAGTCTGTGTCCCTAGTCCTTTGATGGCTGGAGCCTCTGAATCGTGTGACTGTGTTTTACTTGAACTCGTGGTCCTACTGAGAACCTCTGTTACATGTAGATGTGTCTGACTGTTGTAGAGCATCCCTACTTTAAGTTCATGTTGTCTTGAGAGTATGGTTAACCTCTCTTACCCTTTTCTCTTTACCTCCCGCTTTCTTTACCTCTCGCTTTCTTTACCTCTCGCTTTCTTTACCTCTCGCTTTCTTTACCTCCCGCTTTCTTTACCTCCCGCTTTCTTTACCTCTCGCTTTCTTTACCTCTCGCTTTCTTTACCTCCCGCTTTCTTTACCACTTTCTCTTGCCTCTTTCTCTACTTCTCACTCTCTCAAACACGTTTTCTCTCTGTCCTCTCTCTCTGTTTCTGTCTCTTCCTCCTTCCAGGTAACATCACCACACGCATCCGTACTCCAGAGAGTGGCTCAGACGAGGCCATCAAGTCCATCCTGGAGCAGGCCAAGAGAGAGCTGCAGGTGCAGAAATCTAGTGAGTGTTCCTCCTTCCTCTGCACTCCAGCAGATGGTCCAGAGACCGTCATCTATAATGAATAGTGCTTCTTGTGTCGCATCATCAGGGTTGGTGTCAGACCAGGGTTTCCTAAAACCTCTAAACTAGAGCAAGCAAGCAAGTTTATTTATACAGCACAATTCATACATAGAAGCAATTCAATGTGCTTTACAGTGAAAATAGAAATAATGCAACAAAAACAGTTTACACAGAGGTTATTCCTCTGTTAACACCAGAACTTTCATTACAATTGGTAAAATATAGCAGGTTATACATTTAATAACACAATGAATTAAGAAGAGAAATATAAAAACAGCATAAATAATAAAACATAGGATAATGGAATTGAGATAAAATATAAAACAGAAAGCTAGAAGAACTATAACACAGAATAATAAAATAGACGTTATAGATATAGAATATAAAACAAATTAGCTAGAAAAACTGTAATACTAAACAGTTAACTGTTATAAAAACAGGCTCACAGTG
>JACXGJ010010357.1:0-22059 GCA_016801105.1 Esox niger | reverse complement strand
TAGGCTCCAGGTCTGTGTTTGTCTGTGAATCTGTCTACTAGGCTCCAGGTCTGTGTTTGTCTGTGAATCTGTCTACTAGGCTCAAGGTCTGTGTTTGTCTGTGAATCTGTCTGCTAGGCTCCAGGTCTGTGTTTGTCTGTGAATCTGTCTTCTAGGCTCCAGGTCTGTGTTTGTCTGTGAATCTGTCTTCTAGGCTCCAGGTCTGTGTTTGTCTGTGAATCTGTCTGCTAAGCTCCGGTTCTGTGTTAGTCTGTCTGTGAATCTGTCTGTTTTAGACTGTGACCACCTTTAAATATGTGCTGGAGCTACTACAAAGCCTCTATGCAGTGTGGTTCTCATTTAAATACTGTTCATTTGTGTCGTGGTCTTGAGGCCCTCTGGGCAGCTGCCTACCCCCATCTCCCTATACTGTGGCCCGGTCATGGGTAAAATGTGCTGTCGTCGTGGTGCTAGTAAAACATTAAAAGTCTATCAGGATGAAATGAGGTAATGCAGTCCGTGTGTGTTCCAAATCACACCCTGTTCCTAGTGCAATGCATTGATTTTGACCAAAGCGTGGTCAAAAGCAGTGAACAATAAAGGGATTACGGCTCAATTAGGAACACAGGCAGGTTCAGATTGCTAGGGGAAAAGCACGGGTTGGGAGTTCTAATGAGGCGCATAATCAGAGAGCGTAAGTGAGATAAAAGAACAAAGCAAAAGAGAGTAAGAGCATGAGGGTTGTGCCTGCATGGTGTGAAGAAGGAGGTGTGTGAAAGAGAGAATAATTAGAAAGAAATCAAGAGATAGAAAGTGAAAGAAGATGGCAGAAGAATGTTAGAAAGAGAGAGAAAATGAAAGAACAGAGCAAGTTCACTATAAAGTATATCTCAGTTTGTCCGATGCAAAGCCACACCCACCTCCTAAGGTTCTATTCCCTGCACAGCCCTGTAAGGCCACACCCACCCCTAAGGCCACACCCACTCCTTATGTTTTCTTCCCTGCACATTCCTCTTAGGCCACACCCACTCCTAAGGTTCTCTTTTCTGCACATTCCTCTTAGGACACACCCACTCCTAAGGTTCTCTTTTCTGCACTCTCCTCTAAGGCCACACCCACTCCTAAGGTTCTCTTTTCTGCACATTCCTCTTAGGACACACCCACTCCTATGGTTCTCTTTTCTGCACATTCCTCTTAGGACACACCCGCTCCTATGGTTCTCTTTTCTGCACTCTCCTCTAAGGCCACACCCCCTCCTAAGGTTCTCTTTTCTGCACATTCCTCTTAGGACACACCCACCTCCTAAGGTTCTATTCCCTGCACAGCCCTGTAAGGCCACACCCACCCCTAAGGCCACACCCACTCCCTATGTTTTCTTCCCTTCACATTCCTCTTAGGCCTCACCCACTCCTAAGGTTCTCTTTTCTGCACATTCCTCTTAGGACACACCCACCTCCTAAGGTTCTCTTTTCTGCACTCTCCTCTAAGGCCACACCCACTCCTAAGGTTCTCTTTTCTGCACATTCCTCTTAGGACACACCCACTCCTATGGTTCTCTTTTCTGCACATTCCTCTTAGGACACGCCCACTCCTATGGTTCTCTTTTCTGCACTCTCCTCTAAGGCTACATTGATACAGCTCCCATTTCACCTGTCTAAAGTCTAAAAAGCAAATTCTGGAATGAACTGCAGAAATGTGATAAATGAAATGTGTTTTTCTCTCTGAATGAGTCGTAAGTTAGGAGAGAGTAAAACTGTGATGGATGACCAGACTATATTTTTTAGAACACTAATTGCAAAACACCTACTAATTGAATCTCTTGTCTCCCTCAGTGAGTACATTAATGTTTTGAACTGGAGCGACTATGGTATTTTATGTTTTATTGTGCTTTGAAACAGTGTACTGCTATATGGGCCAGCATTCTCTTAATAAATGTACAGCAGTGGTATTCATTCCACTCCTCAGGGACTCCCAGCTGTTCTGTATATTTGATCTATTTCTGAGCTAGCAGATCTGATTAGACTTGTCAGCAAATCCTAAAGCCTTTGATTTGTGAATCAGGTGTGCCTGTTAAAGGATACAATAAAACTGCAATGTCTGGGGCTCCCAGAGGGGAATCTGATATGCATTATGTCCTACTAGGACTAACCTGTAAAATAAATCCTTAGTAAAAAAGTAATAATATACATGCATATACACACACACACACACACACACACTCCAGCTGCACTGCAAACACACTCCAAAATCAGTTCTCCTAAACAGCAGACATCTTCCCATATTCTCTTATTCATGAAAATTCCCCCCATCCATCCATCTCTCTCTCTGCCCTTTACCCGAATCTTCCCCTCTTTCTGTGCGAGCTAATCTGAAAATCAAGGGACAGAGCGACCGATCCTCACTGTGAATACTTATACAGATATTGGACCTTTTAGCTAAAGGTATTTGAAAACATTTTCAAGTAGTAATACAACTCAGGTCTGAGTGCAATAACCTGCACTTGGCAGTCAGATGGAGGAAAGGAAACAAGGAGAGGAAACCGTTTTAGGCTGCTGCGCGGCGACCGGCGCATGCGAGTCAGATTCTGTCCGCTGGGAAGAGGGGTCCACTCTCTAAAGTGGTCATGAATGCGGCATTGGCACCAGGCAGCACGCCTGGTCAGGAGGAAGACTGAGTCAGAAAGAGCGGGTGAAGGAGTGGGAGAAACCTAAAGGAAGGCAGGCTCAGTTAACAACAGAACGGGCTTCTGTTGCTACTTTCATCCGTTTCCTTCCTTTCTCTCCCTTTTGCTGTCTTCTCTTGCTCCCTCGCCTTTGCCCTGTCTCTCTTTTTCTCTCCATCCTGTCCCTCCGTCATATTTCAGTTTTTCTCTCTCTTTCGCTCTCTTCTCTCTCTCTCCTTCCCTCCGTTCCCAAGGACAAGGTGCAATACAGCAGGTCAGTGCTGAGAATGCATTCCATGACATTACATAGTGAAGTGGAAGACGTGGTGGAATGAAACACGTGTGGCTAAAAAACACACACACACACACACACACACACACACACACACACACACACACACACACACACACACACACACAAGTTTGTACAGCTAACCTCATGGGGACCAGAAAATAGAAATTGCATGCTCCCTTGCCCTAATCTTAACCCTAATCCTAACCCTAACCATAACCTTTACCCTAATCCTAACCTTAACCTAACCCTAATCTAACCTTAACCTCCATAAAGTAACATTTATGCCTAAACTTTACCTAGGTGTAATTCCTAACCTTAACCGTAAACCTAACCAACAATGCCTGGACCTTAAAGAAACCCCAATTCAAACTCTAAAATGAATTGTAAGTTTGACCCTAAACCTAAACCCTAAGCCAGAAATTGACTTTTGCCTCATGGGGACCGGCAAAAGGGTCCCCATGAGTCCAATTTCTTGTGGTTTTACTATACGAATTTGGACATTTGGTCCTGATGAGTGTAGTTAGACCTAAAACACACACACCCACAAAGCACATCATCGGTTCTAAACTCTTCCTAAAGAGATTTAGGGGATGAAAAGTGTATGGAATATTAATTATACTGTCTTCTTTAAAAAGGATGTACACTTTGATGGGAAGATCCATAAGCACACCCCATAATAAGGAAGTGATAACACAAGTATTCCCACCCTTTACCAGGACACTCAGAATTGGAAGCTGGATACATCATGGTTCCTTTGATCATCCTTCAGATGTCTCTGGAACTTGATTAGAGTCCACCTTGAATTGATTGGACGTGATGTAGAAAGATGCATACTTGTTCCTGTCTGTGTTAATTTTGCATGTCAGAGCAAAAACCAAGACAAGAACCCCAAGGAGCTGTCTGTAGACCTACTGAATGTAAGAACTGGTTGTCAGTGTGCTTGGTTAAATAACAGCTAAATGAAATGCAAATCACACCTGCTGAGTCACTCCTAGTATGTATGACAGTACTACGATAACAAAATAATAAAACACAAAGACAGAAGATTGCATATTATCATCTCTCAGGTTTGGCAAAGATGAATTCCTCGTGACTCCTAATGAGTCCAAACAAGCCCTGAAGGTTTAGCCCCCATCATTGTTTAAACTTTGATCAAACCTTTGGAATCCGAATTGTTGAATGAAATATTAATGATTGAAATAGACAGATGATGTGAAAATAGACGATGTTACAAAAGACTGATTGTGTTACAATAGACAGAAGATGTGACAATAGACAGAGGATGTGACAATAGGCAGATGATGTGACAATAGACAGGTGATGTGACAATATACATAGGATGTGACAATAGACAGAGGATGTGACAACAGACAGATGGTGTGACAATAGACAGAGGATGTGACAACAAACAGATGGTGTGACAACAGACAGATGATGTGACAGTGGGCAAATTAAGTCACAATGGGCCAACGTTCTCACACCATGTCACAATAAGCACATGGTGTCAACATCGGCTGCATGTCATAACAGACAGACCACGACAAAATACAAGATGATTTTAAAATTCCACAGTTCTATTCCCTAATTAAAAGCCCTTTCATTTTGACCTGTGGCTTTGAGTCCAAGCTTGTAGCACGTTGTGGGGGAATGTGTGTGTATTTGTGTGTGTTCCTAGGGGTATTTTTTGTGGTGTACAGTAATTTTGACCGTACTTAACCGGGTAATCTATCACAACCAGAGGGAACGACGAGTGGAACAAAAGGTTTTTGTTAGTCCTGCTGTGTCAGCGAGAGACTGATAAATGAGCCGCTTTCGGGTGAAAAAGTCTCAGTCTCACAAAAGCACACGAACACGCACACACACACACAGACAGACACAGACACAGACAGACACACACACAGACACGCGCTCAAAGAAAGACCTGGTAAATATAGTCTTCCAGGTGATGATGAATAGATCCAAGACATACATAGACTGGAGCAGATTCTTCATATCCAGCTCAGTCTCTTCCCTTCTTCCTTCCTCCTTCCTTCCCGTTGCACAGCCAGGCACAGGGACTTATTTCAGTGTGTGTTTGTGTGTGTCCACGCTGTCCTGCCCGTATACCACACCTCCTTTAGCCTGATTGTTCAAATGTGCCAGTGCTTTGTGTGTTGCCGACTTCACTGGATTTTCTTGGATTATATCCCCGACTCTAACAGTGTGTAATTCAAAGTGTTGTGTCAGATTATTGTGTTAATCTGACACAACACCTGTGTTTTTTTCTCTCTATAATATCAGTCTATGGTTGTTCCGTTATACTCTTTTTATCTTTCCTTGTCTCTCATATGTCTATTTTATGTCAATCTGTTATGTCTTCCTGAAGTCTCTCCTACAGTATGTTGATCCTATGTCGATCCTATGTCGATCAGAGGTTTATCTCCTATGATTATACCTGAAGTGACTACAGATGGTGTGTCCCTCACTCCTGAAGCAAAAGGAATTGTCAACGATTACGTGGATTATACAATAATTAACATTTTGATTTTTCGGGAGGAAATTTGGAAGCTAAATCGAACAGTGAAATTCCAGTAACAAATCAAAATTCGACACACCGATGTGCCCACATGATCTGACCCCTTACGAAACCTAAAACGTGTCCTCGTCCACACCTTCATGTGACACGGACACTCATAGACCCCTGTTTTAAAGTGACAGACACACTAATGCCCTCCGCTGGACAGAAAAGGAAGTTGACGTATTGTTAGCAGTAAATCTGAAGGACGGACTATGGCTGTGGACCTCATAATAATTTCAGATTTTGCAAATAAGTATTGGCACCCGCTGCAGTAAAACAAACACAACCATGCACACACACTCATTTATTCTCTTTTGGACACTGAAACAATGGAATCTCCTTAATTCATTTGCTGAGATTCAAACATCTACAATAACGGTACAGCAATTTGGATTCGTGAAAATCTCTTGACATGTTAGTTTTAATAATGAAAAACATCTCTGGATAGGCTCTTCGTTGTCTCTTAACCCCAAAAAAGCCTGTTTGCATTCTAACACTTCCCTCATGCTGGTCTCATCGTTTTAGGATGATCCATCAATATTCCACATTAATTATTACCAGTCATCAAGTATTATTTTTTCACTCTCTGTGTTTGTACTTCTTTCTTTGTGTCTCACATTATTTCCTCTCTTTATCTCTGTCCGTTTTTCTGTGTGTTAACTTAATTAAATTTCACATTCAGCTTTATTGGCATGGGAACCATTAATTTCCCCCCAAAACAGATTGAAAAAAGAAACACTTAATCACAAAAAATATGTTCTATCTTCACTCCCCCCTTCCTGTTGTTCATTGCCTTCATCCTTCTGTCTTTCTGTCTTGCTAGAGGTTCTAGGAGGACTTAGTCTCATCACAGAAACAAACTTGTTATAAAAGTTAAAATGTTGTTTAAAATTATTTTGTTTTAAAATGAGGTCATCCTCCTGAGGAGAAAGAACTGGCCAAACAATAGAGAAGCAGGACTCGGCGCTCACATTCATCAGTTATTCAAGACCGTTATAATCCCACACAATTCTATAGTTGCGGTACGCCCACACAATTACTACACAGAAGATATTGCTATTAAATCTTTTTTAAATGTTTGGGAAGGAAGGCCACATTTCTCACTGCAAGCAATTATAGATAATACTAAATACTAGATATCTGCAATGACTGGGCAGTTACTTAAAGGACAGTGAGAGAGCATAGAAAAAGAGGACAAAACAAACCCATGCAATCACAAAGTAATACCGAACATGAACACACTCATAATTCAACTCTGCTATCATCCCAGCGCCACCACATCTGTCTCCACTCTCCCAAGTCTTCCCTGTGGCCTTGATGCTTCTCAACTGATATTAAATCAGAGTTTGGTTCTTAGTCTCTTCCATTATGGATTTATTATCTCCACGGTAACAATGGGAGAGGAGTTAACAGGAAGATAAACTTTGGACATAAACCTGAATTACCTAATATGAGGATGTCGCTACGTGTGATTGTAATATTTTTCTTTATTATTTGAGGGAAGAAAAAATGTATTGGTAAAAGTTCAGCCAATAACCTTGCTCTGCATTATTTTGTGGGTCGTATATTTTAACTCAATTGAAGGGGCTGTGGGATAGGTCTGTGGGTGGGCTTATGGGTAGGTCAGTGGGAGTGGTTATAGGGATTGGTCTGTGGGTGGGGTTATGGGTTAGGTCTATAGGAGGGGTTATGGGTTAGGTCTGTGGGAGGGCTAATGGGATAGGTCTGTGGGTGGGGATATGGGTAGGTCAGTGGGAGTGGTAATAGGGATCGGTCTGTGGGAGTGGTTATAGGGATCGGTCTGTGGGTGGGGTTATGGGTAGTTCAGTGAGAGTGGTAATAGGGATCGGTCTGTGGGAGTGGTTATAGGGATCGGTCTGTGGGAGGGCTAATGGGATAGGTCTGTGGGTGGGGTTATGGGTAGGTCAGTGGGAATGGTTATAGGGATCGGTCTGTGGGAGTGGTTATAGGGATCGGTCTGTGGGAGGGCTAATGGGATAGGTCTGTGGGTGGGGTTATGGGTAGGTCAGTGGGAATGGTTATAGGGATCGGTCTGTTGGCAAGGTGGTAAATGTGAGGCTAAGCAAACACTTAAAACAATATTCATATTTTCAACAAATATTATAGTACACAAACACGCACACAATGAAAAACAGACAAACACCACATAACCTGGCAAGGAAAAGTCCAGACCAGAGGGACAGCGTTTAGAACACGGAGAAAACACAGGCATAACTCCAAAAGTCACCCGGCCCAGGACTCCCCAGGGAGGCTTTAGCTGCCACCTAATTCAGTGGGAACCCAAACAACCTATTTCCACTGCAGTGTGCCGATGAGGGGCCCCCAGTCTAGTGGGTTTTAATGACGGCTGGTAATGAATTCTGGCTGACACCGTCAGAAGGCTTCTGTCCCAAAATGGCACCCTTGATCCCAGTCTAGCGCACTGCCTTCGACCGGCGCGTATTTACGTAGTGCGCTGGTAAGTAGGATGCCATTGGGGACGTGGGTTGTACAGGCAGGGTATACTTTCTAGGCATTTCAACCGTCATCTGTGGCCTGCGGTGCTTCAGTGGCAGTGTTCCAATGGTATTTGGATTTGCTGTTGTCGTTCTAAACAATTACTTTCCTGGTGCTGGTTGGGTTTTTAATTACACTGTGCAAGGAACACAAAACATGGCTGTTAGAAGGTTACCGGGGTGACTTCCAGCACAAACCAATTTCGACTAGTATGAACACACTACGCTTCAAGAAACTTTCCCCCATTGCTGATAGTCTCAATTTGTGCTTTTTCGCACATTATTACCATATATTCAACCAAAACTTAAAATCCAATCATTACGATTGATTTAGTTTTGTTGTGTGCATAGGGAGATAAAGTGGAGCCAGTCACAGCAGTGTGAAGAAGTCAAGCTCAAAGGAAAACTGCACATAAACAGGTACAGCACAAAACACAGTCATTAGAACACAAATAGTATCAGAAGCCACAGCTCTAAAGCCAACTGCTGGTCTCAAGTCCAACAACACACAAGGAAAAGAGGAGCAGAGTGAACAGATATACACCAGCTGATGATTGAATGGGGAACAGGAGTGTGTGATGAGGAGGCAAAGGAAAAGGGGGCGTGGCAATTAGCTGACTGGTGACGTGGACGGCTGGAGCTGCAACGGCCAGAAGGGGGGGGGGGGCTGGTGCAGAGGGAGATGTGACAAATTATTTTAATAATGTTATGTAACATCCAATTCCTCTGTGTGAAAAACAGCTGCTTTCTCACTCACAATAACAGGTTGTAAAGACAAGCTGTGATGTTTGCCACCAATTGCTTGCCATAGTAGCTGATCAGCCTGTCACATCGTTGTGGAGGAATTTTGGCCCACTCTTGACTCAGCGACATTGGAGGGGATTTGGGGGCTGAACTCATTGAAAGCTTTGCCAAAACAGAGCTTAACAAAGCTTCCAATGTAGATGTGTTTGAGTGTTTTGATTCCTTTTTTTGCTTCCTTCTATGCTTCTGCTTTAATTCACAGAGGGCAACATGACATTACCTTGTAAGAATGATATGATACAAAACAGAATATATAGTTATTTCAATAATGGCATCCTAAATCTGAACAATAAGCCAAACATAGACATTTCCTGAAAGGGACCTAGAAAATTTCCCCAGAAAGTTAAAAAAATTCCCCATGGCCATGTTTAGCCGTCACAATGACAGTACAACCAGGATGCACACAAACACCCATTTAGGTTTCACTTTCTGTGTTCTCAAAATAGTATTACCATTGAAAAATCTAAATTCCCTAACATCTAACCCTAAAGACCAAACCTTAACCCCTAAACCAAATCCTAAACCTGACATCTATATTCTGACCCCCATTCCAACTCCACTTCTACCTGAAATCTCACACTCCATGGAGTAGGATTTACCGTGTTTGAACATCCTTGAAGGTAAAAAGCTGTTCATCACAAGTTTAGTGAAACAAAAACACACTCACGCGCACACACAGCTATCCCAGTATCAACACTCCTTCTGGGAGGACCACTCTTATTATACACAGCAGAAATCATTAGCTGGCAGAATTATCTGGGCAATGTCTGAGCAGCGGAAGGTCTGTACAAAGTCTCCTCTATCATTAATACTCAACTCCTACTGAAAATGTAAGACTCCAGTTTTAAAATATAATCTAACTGGATTTAATGTCAAAAGTAGTTTAAAGAACAGTAGCAGGTAGAAAGAGGCAGTAAGACAGGAAGTGTAGAGGGTGAATAAAAGAGCTGAAATAGAAAAAATACCACAGTTTTTTTTATCACAAGTTATCAGAAGGAGAAATTGAAATTACAAAAAGAAGGGTAAGATAAGGTGAAAGGTGAATTTATGTACATAGATACACAGACACATAAAATAGCCATTTATTTTCTAGTTCTAGTTTATTTGTGTGGGAGCGCGTGCGCTACAACCATTAACACCTGACTTTTGGCCAGTCTGAATGGGAACGGTTTTGTTTCCACGACTAATCATCTCCGAGGCAGTTGGAGCATATACCCAGAATGCATTGCTATAGACATGAAGATATTTTTTTCTTCTAAACGTTTAAGTCAAAATCAGTTTTTTCAGTGGCGTACATTTAGCCAGCCAAATGTTAGAGTTACGTCGGCTAGAGCCTTGAAATTACACAAATATTACCCGTTTGAGCGGATGCTGTGAGAAACGGTCAAGCCATTTTTGCTTCAATGTCTCGGTTATCCCTTCGCAGTGGCGATATCATAGCTTATGAGGTCCATCCGAGGCGTGATTATTGTTGGTTGAAAACTTAACCCAATACCCCGCCGGGACGACTTGCAATACAGTCGGCCCTGGCAATTTTTGAGGGTCTCGTCAGAGACTTTTGTGAGTGTCAAGAAAAGTACATCTGCTCCAGCTGAGACCTGAATTGGGCTTGGGTCATGACGGTAGAAAAAGACCTAAATGCATTTCATGCTAAATGAAGCCCCTGAACCTCAAACTGTACATGAATCAAAATATTGTTTATGTGGGATTATATTGCAACTATACTATTCCATGTGTTATGGAAGTCTCTGAGACACTGTTAGGATGCGTTGTGGATGTGTCCTTAAACAGTGTAAGCACGTGTTATGGATGTCTCTAAGACAGTGCAAGGATGTGTTATGGATGTCTCTAAGACAGTGTAAGGATGTGTTATGGATGTCTCTAAGACAGTGTCGGGATGTGTTTTGGATGTCTCTAAGACAGTGTCGGGATGTGTTTTGGATGTCTCTAAAACAGTGTCGGGATGTGTTATGGATGTATCTAAGACAGTGTCGGCATGTGTTTTGGATGTCTCTAAGACAGTGTCGGGATGTGATTTGGATGTCTGGATGCTGTTGAGCGGTGGCCAGGGTGGATGCTGTAAACCACATCACGATGTTGTGTCCAGACCCAAAACGAGCTGTTCATGCCAGAAAATCCATATATGTCACTAAATTGGCGCATTTCTGCTTTGAGGAGTGGGACAAAATTCCTTCCGATGCTGACAGAATCCAGGCGATACTGGCGATTCCTGTGTCACATGAGGGCAGTGGGTGGTGCGTGACTTTCTTTGATAAATAAATTGAATAAATATGTTTGTTCACTCCGGTTGCCTCATCAAACATTAGGTTTTGATTTAAGATTTGATAACATGTGCCAATAATGGTCTTTCACTGCACTGTAATTCAAGCAACAGAAAAAAATCATATACTTCATGGCGTGCTATGAAGAGAATCGACTCACCTCTCTGACAGACAAAATTGGTTTCAGAGACACAGAAGTCATCATTTCATATCCTTTGAACCACCAGCCCACTGTAGGAACCAACCCAAGCTGACAAAGGTGGAACCAAGCTCTGGAACTTTGTTCTCTGTTTGGTTGCTCACCATGATCATATCAGTGTATTTCTGCCTAGATTAGTTCTGGGCCTCAGTCCAATTCGCTGAGTTCCTTCCCAGTGCGTATCTCTTGGTAATGTTCGATTTTACAGAGCAGAAAAAGCAAAGAAGTTACATGAGTCATACGTTTGTTTCTGGAGGGTTGGTGAAGCAAAAAGCAGAGATGTTAACTAGATAGGCCTGTCACATCATCATGACAACTGCTTGCTGTTTGCTGCCCTTGTGCCCAATTCAACCTCAGATTTTAAGGTTTGGATTTCAAATAACTCCCTGGAACACCACTGCACATGGATTCAATACTTTTAGAAGGTTTTAATTTTTTTCTTCATTCTTTACCCTGGTTACACATGCCATCTGAGATTCAAACACTTTATGAATGAATACTCTGACATGAAATCCTGCGACGTGTTTGGCTGTCAAAGCTAGGACCAGACTAAAGTTCGGGAAGCTGGTTGGAGTAGCAGCTAGCACTGCCAAAAAGATGTACTCAATGGTTGAGTAAAACAAGGCATGTAGCTTTGTATTAAGTAGCGATAGCTATGTCCACAACGCTGTGGAGTCAAATGCTTTAAAGGCCACACCCAACGACAGGTTCACAGCGGCCCATTAGAAAGATCCAGCAAATGACATGCGAGAAATCGGACAGATTTTCTCTGTTCGAAAAGGGAGGTTAAACTGAATAATTAGCACCGGCTCCTGGGCGACATCTTGCCACTATGAAAGGCAGGGAAACTGTCACAGCATCTGACCGCCATGTCCAAATTTAAGACTCGAACAGCTTTGGCCCACTGTTCCCGCTGTCATCCGACAGATTCCTTCCTGCTGTGGGAGATTTGACCCGAGGTGCACGGAGGCGTCCATATCAGCACACCCGCTGTTCCTCCTGCTGGTTCGGGGCGTTGTGGTGGGCCACATCCAGCCGCGGTGGACATTCCCTTCCAGGGGCGATAACAATGTGCTTCCCTGGGACACAGGTGAAGGATGTTATCACACGTCTTTCTGATCCTAAGCGTCAGACGCCAGAGGTAGATGCGGTTCATGTCTTCGAGTCAGTACAAGGGCGAGATCGGAGTGGCTTGGACTATGAAGATAAGAATGGTTGTAGTGTTTTGGGTCTGGCGCCACTGTTGGGTCTTGGTAGAGTAGGTTGGTGCAACACGACTGGTTGAAGGGACCGTTGTTGCCAACACCCTTATTGTGGACACTTTCGACAGATGTACCGGTCGAAATGTACCGACTCATTCTAAAATGTTCTGAAAGTGTTACAGCTACAGTTCTCACTGGAACACCCACACTTTGGATTTGAAATAAAATGGTGATGCAATTGCAGATAATCAGCTTTAAATTTATTTCTGTGTTTGTTTCCGCCATTTTAGAATAACCTTTTAGAAATTACAGCACATCTTGGCTTCTCATTAGTTTGTTTGTGTAGTGGTTTTCTTGTATGTATTTGTGTGTGAGCTTGTTTGTTCAGCCGTCTTTGGGTGTAATTAATGTTTATTACCACAAGGTGGCAATGTCATTCCACAGTTATCCAGATCCAGATCTTGTTCCGGATTTGGATTCCTCCTATGTGATTCTGATGCGACAGTGGTGTCCTCTCTTCATGCCAGACACACCCTACACTGTGACACACAAAAATAAAAACACAGAACAAATGTTCTGCCAACTTCCCCTTTGTGTAGAATTTTCACATATTTTACAAGGATGTTGGGATTCCCAGTCATAGTCGACAGACATCTAACCCAAGTCCTCTTCGACAGATATCTAACCCCAGTCATCTTCGACAGATATCTAACCCGAGTTATCTTCGACAGATATCTAACCCCAGTCATCCTCGACAGATATCTAACCCAAGTCCTCTTCGACAGATATCTAACCACAGTCATCTTCGACAGATATCTAACCCCAGTCATCTCCGAAAGATATCTAACCCCAATCATCTTCGACCGATATCTAACCCCAGTCATCTCTGAAAGATATCTAACCCCAGTCATATTCAACAGATTTCTAACCCAAGTCCTCTTTGACATACATCTCACCCCAGTCCTCTTCGACAGATATCTAACCCCAGTCCTCTTCGACAGATATCTAACCCCAGTCATCTTCGACAGATATCTAACCCCAGTCATCTTCGACAGATATCTAACCCCAGTCATCTTCACAGTCAAAAACTGTTAGCACACTGAGCAAAAGCACTAGGAGCAAAATGACTAGCCAGGGTGTGATGGTAACATTTCATTTGTTGACGTCTCTCGCTTCTAGTTGTTTTTGGTTGTTGTTTTTTCACAAGGGTTTTTGTGGTCCAGTCCGGGTGAATATGGCCAATAGGGTGATATGGCATCTAGCTTGGAGGGGAAAGGAAGAAATGCCCTAGCTAACACAAGTCTGCAGATCTCAGACAACATTCCTCATGATGCAGACATCCTCCACCCACCCAGCACTACTCAGGCTCCTGGTGAAGACGGTCCCGGGTGGAAGTCAGAACGCTAAAGGCACTGCAGATTTTAAAGGAATCTCTGGATTAAACGTTAAACCAGAATAGTTATCCTTGCATGCGTTGAGAGGAAGCCGCCATTTTCCACAACCTGCTGTCAGAATCCAGGCATTGGTCAGTGTTGTACTGAAAGCAATGACGACAAGAGGTAACATATTGTTTTATTTGGCGTTATTTGTTTATTGAACATATTTCCACTACATATGACGTATGAGATGGGAAGGGTTACACACACACACGCACACACACGCACACACACGCGTTAAACTGCCACCTCTCCGCGTGTGGGAGACTGAGAAAGTATTGCCATGGTAACACACGTCACATGGTTAAGTCCCCAACCGCAGGTCTCCCACCCCCCATATACAGTCGGCCCCCCCACCCCCTTCCCCTCTCACCCCCACCCCCTTAACCCGTCCCCCTGTCCCACTTCCCCTCTCCCACATCTCCTTTCCTCTCTCTCCCCCATCTCACCTCCACTCGCTCCCTCCATCTTTACCCCTCTCCGTTCCTACCTCTCTTCCTCCCTCTGTCTCTACCTCTCTCTCCCTGTTCTATCTCTCTCTACCTCTCTCATTCCCTTGCCCTCTCTGTCTCTTCTACCTCTTTCCACATGTCTGTCCGTCTCATTATAGCTCTCTCTCTCAATATTCCTTGCTCTCTCACCCTATCTCTCTTTTTTCTCCCTGTCCCCCTCCCCTGTCTGTACCACTCTCTCCCTCTCTCTCTGTCTGGGGGGGAGGATGGACTGGGTATGTAGGGGGATGGGCTCTTGTAGTAGACTGAACTGAACGTGATGTGAATTACCCATCTCTCACAAATTCAGCCCCAATGTCTAACCTGCTGGGTTGCATTTCTGGACTGCTGTCTCTTCAGTGAACTCACTACTCCTAACTGGGGGCTCAATTTCATCAAACCTGCGTTATAGATATTTAGTAGAAGCTGTTTTTCCAATTTGCACTCAGACTGGTACCACGGTTTCTCTTCTCGCAGGTTTATATTTTAGAAATGTACATTGTGGACCGGGTCTTGCAGATGGAGACACAGTGTGCACATTTCTGTGGTGGGTTACATTAAATCCCAGACTAACCCTAACTGGTCCTTTCTGTTGACTCATGCTTATTGGGGTGTGTGAACCAAAGTTGGTTGTGGATCAGTAGGTTTCATTTGGGATTTTGATTCTGGGTGTAATGCACTAGAGTTTCCATGGCTTTATCTCAAACGTTTTCACTGCTTGTCTCCTGCTCTACTCCACTTGTCTCCTGCTCTACTCCAGTTGTCTCCTGCTCCACTCCGCTTGTCTCCTGCTCTACTCCGCTTGTCTCCTGCTCTACTCCACTTGTCTCCTGCTCCACTCCGCTTGTCTCCTGCTCCACTCCGCTTGTCTCCTGCTCTACTCCACTTGTCTCCTGCTCCACACCGCTTGTCTCCTGCTCCACTCCGCTTGTCTCCTGGCCTACCATGCTTGTCTCCTGCTCTACTCCGCATTTCTCCTGCTCTACTCCGTTTGTCTCCCGCTCTACTTCGTTTGTCTCCTGCTCGTCTCTGCTGGTCTCCTGTTCTACTCAGTTTGTCTCCTGCTCTACTCTGCTTGTCTACTGCTCTACTCTGCTTGTCCCCGCTCTTCTTTCCAAAAAGAGGAACTGTTCATTATCTACCTCCTTCTACTTCTCTCCTTAATTCCTCTTCTTCCCTTTCATCTGCTATCTTCTATACCTGGTGCTGTAACCTCCTTTCTTCCTCTACGTCTGCTATAATTTCTCCCTCCTCTGTCCACTCTCCTGTCCCTTGTTCCTCCTCTCTCTGCTATTTTCTCCTTCCCTGTCCACTCATCTCTATTCTACCCTCCCTCCTTTATCTTCTCTTCCTCCCCTTTACTCCTTCCTTTCCCTTGTTCCTCCCTCTCCTCTCCAATCGTGTCCTCCTATTGTCTCTTTTCTACAATGGTTCAGAACTGTAAATGCAAAAGGTCAAAATACCTCCCATTTCCCATGAATCTCCATTTCGACCTGAGAAAGGAGATGTCTCATGAGTTCAAGAGGTCTAGCCAAAAGAAAGGGGATTTAGCCATGTATGAAATCTGTCTTTAATAAAGTCTATCATATACAAAACATACATATATTCATTATTAATTAAATTTCTACACACACACACACAAAACATACCGACAGACATTCTAATCAGCTGATCTCAATGGAATCGATTTGCTCATTAGGAATGCATAGCAGAAACACAGCTGGATGGCCAGCTGATTGGAAAATCGATTAGTTTTGTCTGCATGAACTAGCCCTGTCATCAGTCATCATCTCTCCCAGACAGAACTCAGTGGGCGGAGCATCACTTTCAAAGAAGACCAGGTGGGAGGGATCACATACATGACATCCACCAGCCAATCAGAGAGAAGAGGACTTCTGTTCAGTTCCTGATCCGTTTGGTGTGATTTGTTAGGGAAAAGGTGACCATTGAGTCTGTCAGAAAATATGATCTTCTTGGTGAAAGGTGACCACATAGTTTGGTGACTATTGACCATCCTGGTAGACACACATTTATAGACTCAAAACATTCTATTCAACATTCACCTTGCTTGTCTCTCTGTATACCTCCTTCTTCCACTCTTCCATTTCCCCCCCCCCCCCTTCAGTCCAAGTCTTCATTGGTGGGTGGTGAAAGCACAGTTCTGATGTTGTAAGAACACTGGGAGACAGCGAGGCGTTTAGCGGGATGTAATGAGAGGAGTTGACCTGTTACACAACAGTCCACTCCGTTCTCTGCATTCATTTCAAATTTCTCCTGGAAGTGGTAAAAAGATCTTTGGCCACATGCTTACCAACAGCCCAGTGCCCCCCCTCCCTGAACCAGAGGCCCAGTGCCCTCCCCATCCCTGAACCAGAGGCCCAGTGCCCCCACCCACCCCTGAACCAGAGGCCCAGTGCCCTCCCCATCCCTGAACCAGAGGCCCAGTGCCCCCACCCATCCCTGAACCAGAGGCCCAGTGCCCTCCCCATCCTTGAACCAGAGGCCCAGTGCCCCCACCCATCCCCGAACCCAGGACCTCTCTCCTGCTCAAACATAAACCTGTTGACAGCCTCCCTGCTAATCCAGTGGAGATCAGGAGTCTGGATGGAGAGGCTTGGGGAAGCGTGACGGAGTCAAACGTGACAAACCAAATTCACACCAATCTGGGTCATGTGGAGTGTGTGTCTGTCTGTGTGTGTGTGCGTGCCATCTGTCTTGACAAGATTACTTGAGTTGGAAAAGAAATCAGACTGGGCCAGATCAGATATGAATATAGGGCAAGAGAGAGGGGGAGGAGGGGGGAGAAGGGTGGCTGGGAGAAGATGGGGTGGAATTTTGAAAGATGGGGAGGACAAGGGAGAGGGGTGTAGAAAAGGGTGAGGACAGGAGAAGAGAGAGGGGAAGAGGCGGGACAAGAGGGAGGGCAGGGAAGAGGCAAGAGAGAGGGGGAGGAGAAATGGGGAGGAGAGGGGAAAAATAAGGGGAGGACAGGCGGTCCGAGGAGAAGGAGGCATGGGTTTTTATTGTGTTGTTTAGGAGTTTATGGTAGTTCATACATTGTCTTATAATGCATGTGTTTCAGAGTACAAGGTTCCATACAGAGAAATGCAAAAACACAAAACCATTGCCCAGTAGCACCTCCCTATCTCTTGCTTGGCTCCACCCACCATCTTTCCTAGGTTCCGCCCACTCTGCTTCACTCACCTCCAAGTGGGAACTATAGCTTTTGAGCTATCTACGTTTAGTTATTAAACGCTTTGTTAATATACTGTTTAGCCAAGCAAATTAATTAACTGTCATTCGCTGGCGTACGTCCTGTTACCTAGCTATTGAGAAAAAAACGTTGTATATTCCATCTGTAAAGTTCATCACTATTGTTGTTTGCTCCCTGGGGTTTAAGGCCGGCTGTTTTGTGAAAGCACTTTGTAACAACTGCTGTTGTAAAAAGGGCTTTATAAAATAGATTTGATTGATTGATTGATTGATAAAGAAAGTAAATACATTTTGGTTTTTATTTATTATATCTTTAACCAAACATGACAACTGCCTTACTTTCTGCCTAATATATTTTGGAACATTCAACTTAAGTAAATTAATTTAAAAAAAATAAAAATAATATGATGATTACCTACCCCTTAAGTTGGGACACCAAAGACTTTTTAAAAGAAAAATTCAGGAGATTTTCACACAGTTTTCTTCATCTAACCCTCCCAAAAAGACCAACCAAAAAATGACCATTCATGCATATGATTACAATAGGTCCCATAGTGTAATTTGTCTAGTGTACTCATGGATATGACACTTAAAGGGCCCCCTGTCAGCTGGTCCTCTACACGGGAAGGTTCTCCCCTGCTGTTCATTGCAGAAGACTGACTGCTGCCACATCCATGGAACGATGCAAGCCGACAAATTCTTTGACTCCAACATTCATTGAAACATTTCGCTAAAACCCACCTTGATGTCTGAACGCATAAACGCTGTAACATACACAGAGTTGAGGCAGGACACATGCACAGGGAGAACAGAGGACAAGACACTAGGAGACGAGAACCTTGGAAAGGGACAGTGTTCAGGTACACAGGTGAGAGCAAGAAACAGGTGTCCATTCTCTGAGGGAGGGAGGGCGTTGGATCTCGCTGGCACGTGACAGATGCCATTTTATTAGCAATAAGCTCAATGTAGGCGTACCACATTGAATTGTTTTCACATAGTTCATTGTACTTTCTCTAACTTTTGTAATGTTTTTGTTTTATTTTGGTTGTAAGTCAATTCCCCCATCAGTTTTAATACGATATTTGCACATTTTAAAGTGATAATACATAGTGATGATTCCTTGAAGTATTGAAGTATTCTGTCTTAAATAATTCAAAAGGAACTGCAGTAACAACGCTGATTAATCCCAGATCACACTCCAACAAGAAAATGTCTCTCTGTTGCATTATCAAATTAACATTTTCTTTGTGTCAAGTTTTGTCTCCAATCAATTTTACTCGATTATCTCTCTCTCTCTCTGTATGTCTCTATATCAGTCATTTAAATCCATTTAGTAGCACATTATATGGCTTGAATTGAGGCTTTCGGTTGAGAAGTACTTGTAATTCTCCACAGAATTAAGATAAGATGACAGTTAAGCTACAGGAGTTGAGCGACTCTTATGGGGTTAATGTCTTTATAACTGCATCAATACTATGTTTTTGTTCTCCATTTTGGAGGCTGTATAATGGTGATGAAAATGTAAACTACCTTATTGGAAGTACTGTGGGACAAAATAAGATGTTTCTTGTCATGGTGTTTTTGATAAAATTAACATGGTAATTAATTTTCCTACTACATCAACATTTCAATAATTTGCTATAGTATGAAGGAATATATTAAGTGGTACAGCAGTGCTACAGTCCATTTTTGAAAACGATGGTATTTTTTAGGGGCATGCAAGGACTATCATACTTCATGTCTATACAATGGCACTTCAAAGGTATGCCCATGGAACATTTTCATAGTTTAGAGCATAGGTTTTTAACCCTCTGTTGGGGCCCCCAGCCATCTCACAGTTTAGCTTTAACACTGAAGGAGCTCACTTGATTCAACAGGTGAGGGCTTGTTAATTAGTTAATAAGCTGGTTCAGGTGTGCTAGCTCTGGGGTACATCTAATAAATGGAATGGCTGGGGGGGCCCCCAGGTGAGGGTAGAAGACCTATGGTTTAGACCAGGGGTGTCAAACCGGTTCCATGGAGGGCCGAGTGTCTGCAGGTTTATGGTTTTTCCTATAAATTGTTTCCCAGTTCAGACCTAAACAACCAGGTGAGGGTAGAAACTAACCAATGAGTGCCCTAATTAATCAATCAAGCACAAGGTGAGAGCGAAAACCCACTCGGCCCTCCATGGAACGGTTCCAGGGACGATTCCTGGGACTGTGCAGAAGTAATACTAAGGACATTAAGAGGGTCATATGTCTTAAGGAGTTACATCAGTTATGTTGCTGGACCGTGACAAAATCGTGGTTATATGGACAGAAAGGATTTTATAATATTTCCATAAATAAACTAGAGACGCTCCCAGCTGATGTAGATGTGAACTTCTAAAGTCAACAGCCATCTCCTTTGTCTTGACAAAGTTGGGGATAGGATATTGTCCTGACACCAAGACGCCATTTTTCGTCCTGGTCATTGTTGATTATCGAGGCCTACGACCATTTTGTCCCATGGTTAATCTACTTGTGAAGAGGACAGAAGACGCTTTGACATTCTTATTTGAATTCAGTCAAGGCTGCAGCAAGTTTGAAAACAAGGTCAAATCAGTGAGTTCAGTTGGCTGTAGACTTTATTATGCAGGTCGGTTGACAGCACCATCTAGACGAAGGAAAAGTCGATTATATTGCCATGGCAACTGAACTCTTTCTATCCCTCCCTCATTCCTCACTCCTCTCATTTGATTGGCAGTTTGTGTGATGAGGCATTCCTCCAAATGCCAGCATCTTAACACACACAAAAACACACACACACATACACACAAACACACACACACACACACACACACACACACTTACCTCAGGACTTAGGTGAATGATCTCTCGATAGTGTACAGTAAAACCCTTTTCTTTTCTGAGTTTGTTGTTGTTTTTATAACCCTTGTTATTGCGTTTATTTATTTATAAATATGTTTTATTAATTCATTTCTAATGTATTTTAATCATTATTAATGTATTTATGAGTGTATCAATTTGTGGTATACTGTATATAATAAATATATAGTATCAACCTCGCTTTACTGTTAGCATTATTTTGAACATGCACCTTCTCTCTATACTCTCCAAATCCCTCCATCTTTTCATCCCTCATTCTGTTACCTCTTCACTTCCTCTTAATTTTTTTGGTTCTCGTCATACATCGCATGAATCCCTCTCTGCCTTTTCTCTCAGATAATCTTCCCTCCGTCTGTGTCTTCGTCTCCTGCTTCTCTCCCCTTGTCATACTCATGCAGGTGAGGTTCCATTCGAGACTCCCAAACTGTTGCCTTGGCAACCTCAGCGAAGGTTCCATAGTGACCATGGTAACTGTTGAGGCATATCTGGTGTTGTGTGGAAAATATGTTGTGTAGAAGAAATAAACGTTAATAGATCATTAATATTGGAAATATGTCTTTCATACCCCCTCACGGAGAGACTCAGTTTGAGGGTCACAGCGATGATGGCGATGATTCCTCAACTGCCAAATGACAGATTTTCTTTACATCGTCAGCTTGGGGATGTGATCCAGTATTCACGTAACGTATAGCAGAAGCTCTTGTCGGGAGTGACTTGAAAGAGCTTTGTCGGCTCTGAGCTTCAAACCAGCAACCTCACCGTTACCAGCACAACACACCTAACCCCTGGGCTACTGGTGCTGCTGTGCTAAATGTCTTCAATGTCATTAGGGTTCATTGTCTTGCTCAAGGACAGAACAACTGATTGTTCACCGCTGCAATATTCTCAATGCACCCACAGTAGAGTGTATAAATTATGTGAGTCAATATGTGTGTGTGTGTGTGTGTGTATGTGTGTGTGCGTGTGCGTGTGCGTGTGCGTGTGCATGTGCGTGTGTGCACGGTTTGATAAATCTCCCTGTCTCTTTTTTGAACAGGCCATATAGTATTAGGTTAGGAGTAACCATTACAGCTGGGCTTAGGGTTAAAATTAGGTTTACGTTAATGCTAAGCCTGGTGTAAAAAATGTAAGATTAATTTGGATTTAGAAGAAGTAGAGTTAGACACGGCTGTGTGTGTGTGTGTGTGTGTGTGTGTGTGTATGTGTGTGGGGGGGGGGGGGGGGATATGCCGCGTTGGTCTCCTCTCATGTGTAGAATGGTATTTGTCTTGAGACGGGGGTCTGTTATGTGATTGGCTGTTCTATCACCAACTGGGAGGTCTGGTCCCAGTCGGGTGGGCTGCATGGGCAACATTCAGCTGGTGACGCCATCTGACACAGAGAGTCCACGTATACAGCCCTTCTTATACACTCCCTCCACTCCGGGCGTGGGGCTTGTGGCGTGGGGCTTGGGGCTTGGGGCGTGGGGCGTGGGGCTTGGGGCTTGGGGCTTGGGGCTTGGGGCTTGGGGCTTGGGGCTTGGGGCTTGGGGCTTGGGGCTTGGGGCTTGGGGC
>JACXGJ010010356.1:0-22120 GCA_016801105.1 Esox niger | reverse complement strand
CAAGTGACTTTGTGACCAGGGACTAAGCAGAGACAAGTGACTTTGTGACCAGGGACTAAGCAGAGACAAGTGACTTTGTGACCAGGGACTAAGCAGAGACAAGTGACTTTGTGACCAGGGACTAAGCAGAGACAAGTGACTTTGTGACCAGGGACTAAGCAGAGACAAGTGACTTTGTGACCAGGGACTAAGCAGAGACCAGTGACTGAGTGAACAGGGCCTGAGCAAAAAGCAGTCAAAGACTGACCCTTTGGGGTCTTCTATCCTTCATTTTCATTGCCTTCACTTCCTGTTCGGAGGTACCCTTCTCTCTTCCCATCTCTATCCCCTCTCTCTCTGTCTCACTTCTTTATCCCAGCTAACCAGCATTTCTCCCTCTGCCTGACACCTCAGTTTAGCTTGAACCGTTCTGAGGAGGAAATCATCACAAGCTGCTAGTCTTTTTCCATAATCCAGACAGATACACAGAAGAATCCCAACACCACACAGAGCTGGTGCTGCTCAGGGACCATCAGTGGATGTCTACATTCATAGAGTCCTATCACATATCTCACAGGGCATACCAGAAAGGTAGTAGACAAAAGGCTGACGGAAAGATCTGAGACAAATAGACAGACAAGTATGAGGCAAACACTGTGTGTTTGTGTGAATCAAAACATACACTGCTAAGTTTGACTGTGCTTTCAACAACACAGGATTTGGATGAGAGAGGGAGAGAGAAAGGGAATGAGAGGAAGCGGGAGAGCGGGAGAGAGAAACTAAGGCGAAACCTCTAAGTGAAACGCTTCTGACATCAGCTCCTATTATGCAGAGAGGAAAGGAGTGAAAATGAATCAAAAAGATAGAGAAAGAAGAGAGAAGAGCCTTTGGATATATGGATCTGTGTCATTCGGGAGAGGGTGTCTGTCAGGATATGTTGCTTTTTTCCTTTCCAGAGTAGGGATTAGAAGGAGAGCACCCTCTGCTTGAGCACTGTGGTGGAGAACTGTGAAACTGCATACAAGCACTAAACTCCACACCGCTGCCTGATTGACTACTGTACCCAACAGTGCATCATAGCTGGGGGATTTGACACTGAGCTCACAGCAGAGCTGAGACAGCCCATCTTAAGACCTCTCACTGGTAGGATCTGACAGCGGATCACACAGCCCCCATTCGAGCTACCTGACGGGAGCCGAACGTCGTCACAAGTCACGACAATACGTCGACGATCACGCGCCATTCATCCACAATTTGGGTGGTTGAAAGGCGATTTGGGTCACGTATGGGTGATACATTGGTTGCATGTGTCTCAGGCTGTATTTGGGAAAATCCGATGCGGATACAGTAACTATGCATCTTTCTTCCCTGTTTGGAGGAAGTGCAGAGCATTGCACCCGGAGGAACGTCATGTTAGGAATGGTATGGCTGACCGTTACCTTATCTCAGAGTTGGAGACATGTTTTTCGGGATGCACTGTGGGCGCTTGCATTTATTTTAATTTGAAACATTGCTGGTGTTCAGGTTTCTGCTCAGTTTCAACAGCTGAGCTAATCTCACGTGGCATTTCTAAGTTGCATTATTTAGAAATCGATATAACTTATTTGTGGGTAAAAAAGAAACGATATTTAGCAACTTCATCATGTAGTCGTCCCTTTAAGAAGCACTTCAGTAGAAGACATATGCCTTTGAGGCAGCTTCTTACAAACACAGCCAAATATATAGACAACCTAAAAACATCATAAATATGAAAAAGTCTGTAAAAAAAATTATAGATTGGTCTTCAACCTTCAGACACCATGTTATTGATTTTTAACATTGCAGAAACATATTTTTTGTTACAGCCAAGAGCTATTACTTTGCACAGCCTTTGGCAAAGATAACTACCAACAAATGCTTACTATAACCATCAATGAACTTGCTGCACTTTTCTACTGGCAGTGTGGTCCAGATTTTATGAGCAACCAGGTCAAATCCTTCAATGTTTAAGCTGTGCCCTCAACCGACTGTGGTTTCCATCTTTCATTTGGGAGTATTCCCTAGAAACTCTGAATGAGTTGAGTATAGCCTTTTTATGTGTGAGTTTGGGGTTGATGGCCTGCAGGAAGACGCAACCTTCATCTGGATTGAGATGTAAAATATTGAAATCAATAATATATAATTATAATACTTTTAGGCAAATTTCTTATCCATAAATGTAAATGTTCTACATCATAGAACATCGTGATGCAACTCAGCAGCACCTTTATATTTTCTTTTTGGTCAACAGTAAACAGGTCATAATTTCTGACCTAGATCAGCATACTGTACGTTTTCAAAGAAACTGACTTAAAGAAATTTGTTAAGGAGATTCATTTCAAGTTACTTTAAAGTCATTATTGAAAGAAACATGCATAGTAAATTCTTTGTTTACAAATAATATTTATATTGTCTGTCACACATGTGGCAATAATATATCACTTTCATTTATGATTTAGTCATTCCTTACTAGGTCCCCAGGTTCAATCTTCACAAAAATTCTCCTTATTATAGTTATTTAGTATGCTACACCTCCCACAGTGTTTAAGCTAGAGACTTTAACAACATTCAGTGTGTTCAGGGTCACGTTGCTTGAATATTGCTCTTTCATGTCTTTTATGCTTTTGAACAATATTTTACTTTTATTTTACTGTGAAGTAACGGTATCCTGGGGACTCAAAGACCCAGGGGATATCCGGTCTGAGAGGTGAGTTGAGCAGAGGAATTTCATTTCACCTGGTGTCAATTAATGGCTGTCTTGCCTCTGCCCTATTTAAGCCCCCCCAGTCTGGGAATCCAACAGCTTTATGCTAACTTGTGAAAGTAGGCACAAGGGAGAGCAAACACAATGCATACTTGTAGGCTATCCCAGCTTAAATGTGTATCGACTATGACACCAATATTATTTTGCATAATTAGCATACATTAACACACAAATAGAAATGAATGAACAGTTCTAGCTAGAGAGACAAAACCGACTGTCTTTCACATGTTTAGGCTGTCCCATCCTCAAATGCTTAAAATGCTTTGGTGTCCCAAAAAGGAAAACCTCATTCTTGCTCCTTGCAATCCTTTCCTATATCATTAATTACTTTAAACCAGGCTTTGCCATTGGGGAAGTAGCTTGTGTGATTTCCTAGCAAAGGAATAGTTCATGTATTTGTCTTATCTCCGTAGTGCACCACAATGCTTGCGTCAGACATATCACCATGTGTCGATTTTGGGTCCCCAAGAGGATACAAAAATGCAAAGTGGGTATGTGTACATACCGAATCATCACACTGGGTCATGAGTAGAAGAGAGGAGTATCACTTTAGTGACTTTTTAACGCCTATTAAAAGCTTCTAGACACTCCCGAGACACACACACAAACAATTTGTGGTTGGTCCAAAACAATTTCCCCAGTCAAAAACTGATCCTGCCCTTATCATAACGCTCACCCTAAACACGCCGTCACCCCAACAAAACCACCCTTTTCTTTCATGCAGACTTCCCTTGTAAAGCTCCCAGGGTCAACTCTTTCTTGTTTTACATACTTTTGGCGATTCTAGTCCTCACGTGTAGTGTCTCATTCTCTCCCTCCCTCTCTCCTTCTCAATCTCCCTCCCTCTCTCTTTCTCTCTCTCCTTCCCTCTCTCTTTCTCTCTCTCCCTCCCTCTCTCTTTCTCTCAGTTGTTCAACAGTTTGTGTGTGGTTCCCCCATCCAGAGAGCACACCGGTGTGTCTAGGGGAAGGAATGGGGGTTCCCTGCTGAATGTCTCCCGTGCCTGATGATGAGCTCCCTATCATCTGTGAGTTAGGACCCAGGCTATGTCTCACCTAATCATTCAATCACGGACACCTCACTAACTTTGATGGATGGATCTGTATTTTGACAGTTGTTTTGTCATTAACAGGCGTCATAGAGGACCACAACAACAACAACAAAATCATACGACCATATGAATCAGATGTGTGTGATGTACAGTGCCTTCCATAAGTATTAGGCCGGTGAAGAATGCTTTCTTCTTTGGCCCATTTGTTGATGCTTTTTTCTTGGGAAACAAAATGTATTTATTTTGTCGTCTATAAAAAGACCCTAAAATAACCCCACAGTAACCGTCTTATTTTCTAATCTGGAGTATAGGGCTAAAGACTATATTTTCCACTAATTATGTAGTTTACTGTATGTATGACGTGTATATATCCTGTCGTTAAAGTGACTCTGGGCTGATTATTATTCTATCAGTGTGTTAGCAGGGCTCAGATCCAAAGCTGTTAGAAGATTTGACTTGATGATGGTCCAGTGGATGCTAGACTCTAAAAGACTGGGCAACAGAGGCAAACTCTGGCTCCCTCTCTCCTCTTACACTTCCTCCTACTCTCTCCCACTCTCCTCGTTTGTCTCCCTCACACTCTATCCCTCTCTTACCTGTTCCCATCCTCTCCCACTTTTTCTCTCTCTTTGTCTCTTTCTCACTTATGAACGTGCAATGGAGTAGAGGTTAAACTTTCAGGATATGTTAATGGTCTCGTCGTAATGTATGCGCCCATAAATGTTTAAAAAGGATGGCGGTGTCTGTTTAAAACAATCCTAATTAACCCTGCGGGGGGTTGAAGTTTCCCCCTTTTTTTACCAGGGAGAGAGCGGAGCGATGTGCAAGTCTGTTTAAAGTTCTTCCAAACTGGGCCTATTGACAGAGGGGTGGGGCTTCCACTGTGCCATGGGAGGGGCTGGTGAGAGGTGTGTGTGTGTGTGTGTCTGTGTGTTTGTGTGCTTGTGTTTTCCTGTGAGAGGTGTGTGTGTGTGTGTCTGTGTGTTTGTGTGCTTGTGTTTTCCTGTTTTTGAGGGAGATTCTGGCGTGAGGCGCGTGTCTCCCCAGTGGTGAGTGCTGTGTGATGCGTTGGGGTTTGGGCTGCTCGTAATTAACCAGTTGCATACCAAGTGCATCCACAGAGGCTCTTGTTGTGAGACACCCTGGGATCGATAAGGGCGCCACCACAAGGTCTGTTGGTGTTACAGGCAGACAGAGACGCTGTTTCGCTCCCATGGGCAGGAAACAGGAAGGAGTGTAATGTGTTTAAATATTCCTGGTCCTTGTTCTCCCTGGGAAACTCACTGTGGTGAGCTGTTTACTATCATCAGACACCTGCCCCCCCATCCCTCTCGGCTGTGCTCCTCTCATCTAGTCTTTCTCTCTTCCTCCTTGCTGCTCCTCTACCTCTTCCTCTTTTACTCCTATCTTCTCTCCTCCCTCTGTCCCCTGTTCCCCTCAGGCTGAGATGTATGGATGTAGAACAGGCCTTGTGGTAGAGGAGGAGACATGTATCAGGGTGAATAGGTGCCAGCTGAAGGCCCCACTCTATCCCCTAGTATCCCCATAACAATCCTGTCTGTCTGACTACGTGTCTGTCTGCATCAAACACATTAGTTATTTAAACACAGCACAAGGGATCTGGCTTGGTGTCATGTTGGAGAGGGACAGAACAAGCCCCGCCATCGCTTTCTATCCATCTTTTCTCTCTCTTGCTCTACTTCTCCTCCCTCTCTTTTGCTTCATTTCATGTTATTCCTCCCTCACTTGCTTCCTTTCTCGCTCTCTCCGTCTCTGCCAAAGCTCCAGACACCTGCAGGTATTTAATGAGGAGATGGTTCCCATTAAAGGTGCTGTGCTGGCTGTCATAGAGGCGCTCAGAGAGATGGAGAGAAGGGTGTAACGGAGAGGCACCCTCTGTTGAGGAGGTGGCAAAAGGAAGGTGGTGACGTTTGAGAAAAAGGGAGAGACATAGAGAGAGAGTGAGAACGAGACAGAAGTAGAGAGAGGGAAGAAGGGATGAAGAGAAAGAAAATGTGGCTGTTAGGAAAAATGAGAGATGATGGGCAGAATTGTATATATAGAAGTTAGGGGGAGTTGGAGTCAGATTAATGGGTTGGTGCAAGGAGTAGTGTTTTTTCTCCTCTAATGAGACGCCGGTAAATAAAGCAATGCTAGTGCTGAAACCAAACCGGCTGTTTGTGGTGGCATCTCCTGGTATTGTACCAAGTACATTCATCACTCTACTTAGTGGTCTATTGATCAATTACATTAATCTCTCTACTTTGTGGTCTATTAACCAATTACATTCATCACTCTACTTAGTGGTCTATTGACCAATTACATTCATCACTCAACTTAGTGGTCTATTGACCAATTACATTCATCACTCTACTTAGTGGTCTATTGACCAATTACATTCATCACTCTACATAGTGGTCTATTGACCAATTACATTCATCACTCTACTTAGTGGTCTATTGACCAATTACCTTCAACACTCTACTTAGTGGTCTATTGTCCAATTACATTCATCATTCTGCTTTACATGGCCGCCGGTTAAAGTTCATCTTTTATATCCATCTCCCTACACTACAAGTTAACCATTTACTACATTCACAGCTATACTGGGTTCTTTTGCAAACATGCAATTTCGGTATCATGTATTTCTTACTATGTCTGCCTGATTTTGATTATCTACCATGGCCCAAACCTCCACCTGTTTTGTTCAGTCAGGGGTGATTCAGTCCCCTATAAATGTATTGCCACTAAAGACAAGCTAAATAAGACAGTAAAAATTATAACTGACCTAAGTTATATGCGCTCGCTTTTAGTATGTTTTATGCTAATGCAAAAGCTCATGAAAAGTTGTACAACATAACATAAATATTGGTGTAAAGGTTCATAGGTTCATTGATACCAATTTTCTGATAGCATGCAATGACTACAACAACTGTGTTTGCAGTGTGTTTTTGTTGTGATTCAGGCGCATTTGTGCCCAACAGAAATGAAAGGCAAATCATGTATTGAGAGGTTAGCAGGATCTTTGTTCTGCGTGAACTTTCTTCCAAAATCATATGCTATTCATGGTATGTTGAATTTAAAAAAGAGCATTTTCACTTTTTTACAGAGCATATATTTAGAATACTATTCTATTTTGATCACATCGTGTTCTGATAAACAAATGGAAGAGTTAGACATTACAAAATAATTTAAATGTTACTGGACACAACCTAGTATAGTTGTAATATGTATAATATTAGGGCTGTCAAACAATTAAACATTTAGATACTTTTTTAAAGTGCTAAAATAAGGCCCTAAAGAAAGATGTGCATTGAATAACAAGCATAGACCATACTTTAATGATAAGAGACAGGAATACAAAATGATCTACATCAGAATGTTTTAATAGCCTTTCTCCATAAACACAAAACGGTCTCTGTAAGGCCTATAGCTATTAATGTTCCCAATGTTAAAATAGACCTACTCCCCCTTATCAGTGTCAGTAGGAGGAAAGAAAATGACTGATGACATAAACAGACCACTCCTATGTGTTACATAAAAACTGTTAATTATAACATTATAACAGGACAATACAAGGCAACAGAGGGACAATACAAGGCAACAGAGGGTGAATACAAGGCAACAGAGGGACAATACAAGGCAACAGAGGGACAATACAAGGCAACAGAGGGACAATACAAGGCAACAGAGGGTGAATACATTGCAACAGATGGGCTATACATTGCAACAGAGGGACAATACAATGCAACAGAGGGTGAATACAAGGCAACAGAGGGCCAATACAAGGCAACAGAGGGCCAATACAAGGCAACAGGGGGCAATACAAACAAACGGAGAGGCACCCTCTGTTGAGGAGGTGGCTAAAGGAAGGGGAGGACGTTTGTGAAAAAGGGAGAGACATAGAGAGAGAGAAAGAGAGAGACGGAGATAGAGGGGAGGGACAAAGAGAAAGAAAATGTGGATGCAAGGTGATGACGTACTGTAATGCAATTAACTCAGACAAACAAGAAAGGGTTAACCCTTACCTGTTGACACAATATTCTATTAACTAATGATGGCCCTAAAAATAACAGACTGGAAGGCAGAAAACAAGGGCCACCAAAAATATCAGAGGATACGATCAGTAGCCCTAGCTTGTTGGTGGGAAGGGTTGCTGTGGTGTAATCACACGTAGTGCTCTGCCACAGGTTAGTCTTTGTTACATACCCATACACTTGTAATCCACTGAGCAGTCTTGAAGCCTCTTTTGTGCAACAAATAAAAGACCTTGCACCGTGTGAACATGCCGATCTCTATATGACAGGTGCTGTAATACTTGGTTTGATATTCTGATTGACGAGAACACCTTTTCTTTGCAGTATTTCTGCTGTGGTTGCACCCGAAAGGTAATTGCATGGATTAGGTGTTTGGTATTACTTTAGATTGTTGCCCAATCTTTTTATCGAAATGTATATTATGGGGCATTATTACACGTGCAGTGGAGGCAGGGGCTATGACCTCACTGGGCCACGATTCCCAAATTGTTTTGATGATTCTCAGTGATAATAAGGAATGTTTGGTTTTTGGGATGGAGTCTGTTCTCGTTCAGAATAAAATTGCTACTGTATCTATAGGCTTTGTGAAGCTTGCGTAAAATGTCTCGGTTCTACTGTTGTATGAAGGGGTTTTAATCTTTGAATGGAACAAATACCAGTTGGAATGGAAGGATCCCTCAGGAGTGCAGCTCAGAAAGTAGTAAAATAGAGAGCCTCTGCGTATGTGCCTCAGGGATGTTCTTCAGTTCTCCCAGTTCTACTGGTAAGTGTTGCTGCGTTTCTTCAGACTGTCCAACAGAAGTGTTTTTTGAATACCCATCCGTCAGTCATTCTAAATTGGTCATAGAAGCTGGGGGTCAAGCTTTTAGGCAGGCTGAGGTAGGTTAAGGGAGCATCTGCTGGTGGACATGATTGGCTTGTTCAAAGTAGACATCACACATTTTGCTATCTCAGGGAGCATAAATGATCCACTGTGAAGTGAAAGCTGCTCTCATTGTACTCCAGCTAAAAACTCACTCCATGATGGAATCTCTATATCATAGCATTCCTTATTTCTCATGCAACAAACATACCTTCCATCACAAAATGAGAAAACAAACAGTACAAGAGTTCATTTTGTACCCATCATCAGAGTTTGGTTGTGGAGTAGGCCTGAAGAAGAGGTTTGTGTTGAGTAGAAATGATTTAAAACAGATATGTTTAGTACAGTAGACCATAAGACAATAATACAATATAATTTTTTATTTTGACTTAAAAATCATCAAAGAAAACTGCACATTAACATCCATGTTACCCATACATGTATAGCTAGTTGGCTAGTGTTAGCTAGTCAGCTAGCTTGGTAAGTTATTTACGTAAATGGAAATCTATGAATATTCTGATGTATAATCAAAAATACAAATCCCTAACCTAAACTTGTTACTACGATGTCACCTGATCGCTTTCTATTCCTGTTAACTTTTCTTTGTTCTCCAAACATTCATGGATAGCTATCCAATTGAAGAACATTTGTTGTTCAGACCAAAAATGGTTCAACTAAAAACTGCAGCATGAGGAAATTCAAGGACACTACGCTCAAGACATGCAGAATTTTCTGTAATAATGAAATCTGATCTGATTTGAATGTCTAACACTGCTTTAGTATTTCAGAATTTATCCTGGATATTTCTCAATAAATCACTGTTTATAAAATATGTATTGTTCTCTGAGGATTTAATGTGTGTTCATTAAATATTTCAATATATTTACAGAGAAAGTGTAACACCTTCATTTACATACAATAAGACATACCTTTTCCATAGCCTCCAGCCATATTATGGTTGTTGCTCCTTTCTACATGTGAATATATGAATAAATCCATATTCTATATTTCATAATTAATAGCCAAATTAAGTATTCCTATCAGGTTAAGCAACTTCTTTACACATAGGCCTACATTTCTTTCCATCCTAGTGTTTTAGCCAGCAATTTTGGAACCTTGGGTTGGGAGTTTTGATAATCCTTTGATTTTAAGTCTGCGTTTTGATTTGCTTTATTTGCAGGGCCAACTACAGGGCTGAAAAGGTACTACCCATTACTTCAGGTTGATTTGGGATCCACTCTGACTTCATGAGGATTGCAGGGTGGCAAACGGGGGAGGGGGGCGGTACTGGGACCCAGTTCTGTCTCTCTGCCTCTCTCCCTCTTCCCCCTCTATCCTCTGTCTCCTCCCAGGGAAAGAGGGATGAGCATGTGTGAATGAATGAGGTGGGTGCTGATGTTCAGCTGTTTCCTCCTCTTGGTGTTTGAGCTGGGCACTTCTCTCTGTCTTTCTCAGTCTCTCTCTCTGTTTTTCTCTGTTCCTCTCCTGGCTGTCTGTGGGTAAGCACTTTGCCGGGTGACAGAGCCCATCCTTCACGGGGCCCTGCCATATGCCGCGCTGCTGTCAGAGGAGACCGCTGCAGATGCTCCAGCTGCTCCCATCCCCCCATCGACCTCCCTACACACCTCCCTCACTCGCTCTCCCAAAACTCCAACAGATAAAGGGGGAGATACGGAGAGGCACAGTGAGACTGAGAGACAAAGGGAATGTCTTTGATTTAGCGAGGACACAGAGAGAAAGGAAGAAATACAGTGACGAGAAAAATAGGGAATAGGTAGCAACTAAAAAAGAAAAACAAATTGTAGGAACAAGGGAAAATAGTGTAGAAAGGAGCAGAGGACAGACACAGAGAAGCATGAGACAACAAGGTTCAGAGAACGTAACAGAGGTAGATGGACTAATAGTCCTAGAGGGAGAGAAAAGAAGACAAGGTAGAACAATGCCTCAGTCATTTTCTGCTGAACCCTTTTCACCATGACGATGTGGACCCTAACCTTCAAGCACCCCTCTTTCGGGCCTCTTTCACAAGGCCACCTCATTCGGGTTGAGAGCAGGTTAAACCCCAAGGCTAAAACATCGACGGGTCTTTAAACCCAATCAAAAGCCCCATCAGTTCTTCTCACTAAAAAGGAAGCAGCTAGCCACTTCCTTTCCCCCATTTCTCCTCCACATAGTTTCCGTCAAGCTCGGTTAAATTCCCAAGTCTTAAAGCTATCAGTTCAGATTCTCTGTGATCCTCCAGTGGAGAAAACAGAAC
This sequence comes from Esox niger, assembly GCA_016801105.1. Taxonomy (NCBI): domain Eukaryota; kingdom Metazoa; phylum Chordata; class Actinopteri; order Esociformes; family Esocidae; genus Esox; species Esox niger. The sequence goes on along the minus strand of JACXGJ010010356.1, from coordinate 11,152 downwards.
TAGTTTAAAGGGAACTGATTGCCTGGTCTGCCTGCTCTGCTGTCCTCTTGTTTGCCAGCCAGTTGTCTCGAAGAGAACATGGCTGGTGAGGAAACAACAGCATCATTTGGATCAGAAACAATGGGACACTTGTTGCTGCGGTTCAGGTCTACATCCTAACACAGTTCGACTTTAAACCGTGCATGAAAAATGCCTTTCCCTCCGTTGACTGAGCCCTGTATTTTGTGCTGGACTGATACCTGTGCAGGTCGGTCTTCTGAAATGTAGTCATATATGGTGGTGTGAATGGTGCCCCCCATGGACTCAGTGAAATAGTGTTCAGTGGTGGCAAAGTTTCTCAAAATCCAATCAACTAAAGGAATGATTTGGCTCATCCACTTGAAGACTTTAATCGGTTGCCAACAGGGTCGACTGGCATGTTTTGACCCAGTTAAGCACCTAGATTTAAGTAATTTGGTTTAATTTATGCCTGTTTGAGGGTGGGCTTTATAGATGTGTGGCATTATTTTTGGGTTGCAGTATCTCTGAGGAAAGCGTGCCCATGAATGATTGTGTGTGTGTGTGTGTGTGTGTGTGTGTGTGTGTGCTTGGGTCATGAGCGAGGCTGTTGACTGGTTGGTTGGATAGCGAGCAGCATTAGGGCCAGTGATGCGTTACAAAAACCTTCTGACGAGTTCCGCCCTTCAGATGCAGACAACAAGTTAGACCACACCTCTATTAAGGCAGAGCTGAGGGAAGGTGTGTGTAGTTTTGTTGTGTAGGTGTGTGTTTATGGGTACGTACGTGTGTGTGTGTGTCTGCATAAATAGATGGGTGCGTGACCTAGTCTGCTCTGGATTGATCAGAGAAAAGTCTCTCAGCTTGAAAATTAGACTGGAAAGGGAAAAGAACAAGTGTTCCATAACTTCCCTTAATGAACTTCTTTTTATTAGATTATTTTTCAGGACTATTTCACACATGGAAAGGTACAGTAAATCCATAAACAAACACATAAATGGCTAAAAGAGATTCAGTAACACTAGCTTGTCTGCAGAGATCAGGTGAGCTGCTTAGAGTTATTGAACTCCCCTTGCAATCTTTTTAATAGTATTTTTAAATCATCACTTTATCTCAAATAAATCTGTGTGTGTGTGTGTGTGTGTGTGTTTTAGGTCTAACTATACTCATGGGGACCAAATGTCCCCATGAGTATAATAAAACCACATGAAATTGAACTCATGGAGACTTTTTGCCGGTTCTGTCTCAGGGTTTAGGGTAAATCTTACTATTCATTTTTGAGTTAGAATTGGGGTTTCTTTAATGTCCAGGCATGGTTGGTTAAGTTTAGGGTTAAGGTTAGGCATTACACCTAGGTAAAGTTTAGGCATTAATGTTACTTTATTGGGGTTAGGGTAAGGTTTAGGTTTAAGATTAGGGCAAGGGAGCATGCAATTTAAATGTTCTGGTCCCCATGATGTTAACTCTACAAACTTGTGTGTGTATTTGTGTTTAGTTTTAGAATAGACAGAAACTTCCAATCAATGTTTTTCCCTCTAACTCTCGGTCTGATCATATGGGTGTTAGACAAACAAATTGGAAGATACACAGTAAATACACAGCCCTGATTAGATAATCATATGGCTTAGAGCCCCTTACCCAGATGACTGGTCCCTTATAATCAATACTTTTTTTAAACATCTGTTATTCAAAATGGCCATTATTATAATTTTCAATATTTCAGTGTTGTGTAAACCTTTTGTGGAAATGCTTTATATAATAAAAAACATTTAATGAGAGCTGACATGGTAGTGGTGGAATGTTCAACCAGTTTGAACATCATCCAGCTAGGTGATGAGGATTAAAGCACTCCTGTCCCAGATTTCCAAATAGCACCCTCAAAGGTAACAAGTGCTTGCTGAGGGTAGTCATTTTAGCTTTTTCTCCAGCCAATTCATAATTTTCCATAACCAGCACAAGGTATATATAACACACTTCTGCAAAGCTGGAAATGAGGTCCATTTTGTCTGGCTGTGATCAAAACAAACACTTGGAAAGAACAGAAAATAGCCATGTGATCCCATGCCATATATAAAATGCATTTCTGGATTACATTTTACTCTATAGTAGGGTGCAATATACAGTGGGGAGAACAAGTATTTGATACACTGCTGATTTTGCAGGTTTTCCTACTTACAAATCATGTAGAGGTCTGTAATTTTTATCATAGGTACACTTCAACTGTGAGAGACGGAATATCAAAACAAAATCCAGAAAATCACATTGTATTAATTTGCATTATATTGCATGACATAAGCATTTGATACATCAGAAAAGCAGAACTTAATATTTGGTACAGAAACCTTTGTTTGCAATTACAGAGATCGTATAAGTCCTGTAGTTCTTGACCAGGTTTGCAACCACTACAGCAGGGATTGTTGCCCACTCCTCCATAGAGACCTCCAGATCCTTCAGGTTTCGGGGCTGTCGCTGGGCAATACCGACTTTCAGCTCCCTCCAAAGATTTACTATTGGGTTCAGGTCTGGAGACTGGCTAGGCCACTCCAGGAACTTGAGATGCTTCCTATTGAGCCACTCCTTAGTTGCCCTGGCTGTGTGTTTTGGGTCATTGTCATGCTGGAAGACCCAGCCACGACCCATCTTCAATGCGCTTACTGAGGGAAGGACTTTGTTGGCCAAGATCTCGTGATTCATGGCCCCATCCATCCTCCCCTCAATACGGGGCAGTCGTCCTGTCCCCTTTGCAGAAAAGCATCCCCAAAGAATGTTGTTTCCACCTCCATGCTTCATGGTTGGGATGGTGTTCTTGGGGTTGTACTCATCCTTCTTCTTCCTCCAAACACGGCGAGTGGAGTTAAGACCAAAAAGCTCTCTTTTTGTCTCATCAGACCACATGAACTCACAGCTCTCTGGTCTTGGCCATTGTGGAGAGGTTGGAGTCTGTTTGATTAAATGTGTGGACAGGTGTCTTTTATACAGATAATGAGTTCAAACAGTTGCAGTTCATACAGGTAATGAGAACAGGAGGGCTTCTTAAAGAAAAACTAACAGGCCTGTGAGAACTGGAATTCTTATTGGTTTGTAGGTGATCAAATACTTATCTCATGCAATAAAATGCAAATTCATTATCTAAAAATCATACAATGTGATTTCTGGATTTTTGTTTTAGATTCCTTCTGTCACAGTTGAATTGTACCTATTGTAAAAATGACAGACCTCTATATGCTTTGTAAGTAGGAAAACCTGCAAAATCAGCAGTGTATCAAGTACTTGTTCTTCCCACTGTATATAATTTAGGTTTGTGGAGGTCAGTCAGAAGGAGGTTTGTGGAGATCAGTCACAAGGAGGATTGAGGAGGTTAGTTCAAGGAGGTTTTTGGAGGTCAGTCACAAGGTGGTTTGTGGAGGTCACTCACAAGACAGAAGCCAAGCATGAACAATCTCAAGGAAATGAGTAGATCTACAGGCACCTTGATGCTTCTTTTTCCGCAGTGTGTAATGTTATCAAGAAGTAGACAGCCCCTGCCACTGTAGCCAAATTCTCTGGATATGACTTCAAGAGAAAAGTTAATGGACAGAAGATTGCGGCAAAGGATTGTTTGAATGGTGGAGAAAGCACTTGGATCAACTGCCACACAGATTCAGGCTGACCTTCTAACACAAGAAAAGAGAGTTTCAATTCGCACCAGCCGTTGCCCGCTCTAAGAAATGAAGTTGGTAGAAGACCCAGGAGGACCCAACTGCTGAGTGCACAAGAAAGCCTGACTGCAAAGTTCTGAATCAAAAACAAAGTTTGTGTAATATAGTAAAATAAAAATGTTTGACCAAACACTTCATAATTAAAAAATATATTTTAGAGACTCACATTGTGAGGTATTTGAAAAAAAGTGCAAGGGTACCAGTATTTTGGCCACAACGTAACTGGTGTATTCCAAAGTGTTTGACTCTGATCTGACAGATCTGTAACAGAACGTGATCCCATTCCGCTGTCTCATGGGCAACACAATTGACCTCTGGGTTTGTTGTGTGTGAAAGTAAATGCACGGTGTGCATGTGTTGTGCACGCTGTGTAGTGCACGCTGTGTAGTGCACGCTGTGTAGTGCACACTGTGTAGTGCACGCTGTGTAGTGCACGCTGTGTAGTGCACGCTTTGTAGTGCTTTGATCTCACTCAGCATGTGAAAGAGCGTTTACACACTCAACGCCTCATTCTAGATCTGGTTATCTCAAAAGGTCTCAATATTTTCCTCTGTCGTGGTTAAAGACATGGCCCTGTCTAATATTATTTGTGTCTTTTTTAATCACTTATCACCCTGAATATTCCAGGAAGCTCTGTTTCTGTTTAGAAATGGTATATTAATGGGAGTACCAATGCTCAGTTCATGGAAGCTATAGCTATCTCTCCAACAATAAGTGCTGAGTCAGTTGATGTACTCCTTGATAATTTAAATATCAGAATATTGAATTTCATGGATCGTGTTGCACCGGTAAAGGTAAAGAAAACTATGAGCAAACAGAAAACTCCATGGAGAACCACCATGATGGTAAACGCCCTGAAAGAGAATGTAGGAAAGCAGAACGTAAGTGGAAGAATTCAAAGAATTCAAATTCACTATGACATCTATACTAAAAACCTTGGTAGCTTCAACAATGAGTTACGCAAAGCCAGATAGTAACATTTATTGGGAATGATTAACAAGAATATCAATAACACCCGTACTCTATTTGTCATGTTTGACCAGCTTACAAACCCAATAAAGCAGATGGAATCAGAACTCATGTCCACTGTGAAATGTAATGCGTGTTTCTTTAGTGATAAAAGTTAAAGTATTAGAGGGACCATCAGAACTACACAGTCTCATAAGGACACTGTCCCATCACTACAACCACCAAGACATACCTTCATTATAATGCTGCAATTTACTACAATTGATCAAAGATCCCTAGAAGAAACAGTTTGACTTAAAGCTTCTACACTCAAAACTATTTGAACTCTATAACAATAGACCTGCAGCAAATAGTTAATAGCTCCCTGCAATCAGGCATTTTCCCGACATCTCTAAAAACAGCTGCCATTAAAAAGGAGATCACTGGATGCATCTATAATGAACAACTATAGACCTGTTTCAAATCTCCCATTTATAGCAGAGATCATTGAGAAAGTTGTATTCAGTCAACTCGATTTTGTCAATCAATCAACTCAACTCACCACAGTACTGAAACGGCCCTGATTACATTTTTAAATGATATACATCTGAATACTGATTCAGATAAATTAACGGTTCTAGTTTTACTAGATCTCCGTCCTGTCTTTGACAATGAAGATCATAGAAAACTTACAGATATGCAGGAAAATTGGGTAGGACTTTCCAGGACAGTCCTTGATTGGTTCAGATCTTATTTAGATGGCTGGAGTTACTTTGTCACCATTGATAAACAGGAATCTGATAGGGTGGCTATGACATGCGGAGTTGCACAGGGATCAGTTCTCGGACCGCTTCTGTTCAATCTCTATATGCTACCTCCGGGCCAAATTCTATAGAACAACATGAACTACCACAGCTATGCCGATGATACTCAAATATATACGGCTCTCGAACCGTACGACAACAGCTCAATAGACTCTGTGTCACTGTATAGAGCATATAAATACCTGGATGAACCAAAATTGTCTACAATTAAACCAAGATAATGGGATTATTGTGTTTGGCAACAAAAATAAAAGAACAAGTATTAATAAAGAGCTGGATTATTGTGACCTTAAAACCAAGGATTACGCCTGTAATCTTGATGTTCTGATAGACTCGGACCTCACATTTAACAGTCATATCAAATCGGTCACCAAACAGCATTCTATCATCTGAAAAATATATCCAGAATCGAAAGCCTGGTGTCGCAAAAGACTAAAAGAAACTCATCCATGCTTTTATCTCTTGTAGGATTGACTATTGTAATGGCCTCTTAACTGGACTCCCCAAAAAGACTGTAAAACAGCTGCAGCTCATTCAGAATGCAGCTGCTAGAATGTTAACCAGGACCAAGAGGAAAGAGCACATCACTCTGGTTCTTAAATTTTTGCACTGGCTTCCGGTCAGTTACAGAATAGACTTTAAAGTGGTGTTTCTAGTTTATAAATCTCCGAATGGTTAAGGACCGTAATACATTTCTGATATGTTTGAAGAATATAAACCCAGTAGGGCTCTTAAAACCATGTACTCAGGTCAGCTTGTAGAGCCCAGAGTCCAAACTAAACATGGGGAAGCTGCGTTTAGCAGTTATGCTGTACACAAGTAGAATAAACTACGAGAAGTTCTTAGATGTTCACCAAACGTGTCCATTTTTAAATCCAGGCAAAAAATACATATTTTTTCACCTGCCTATGACTGAGTTCTTAATCTTAACCACACTGTGAGCCTTATAGCTTCCTATGTTTTTATAACAGCACTGTTTAGTCTTACAGCTTTTATAGCTTCCTTTTATAGCTTTATATTCTATTTCTGTTTTCTTATTCTATGTTTTATTATGATGCTGTATTTTATATTTCTATGTATTTTGTTATTAAATGTATCTTGCTATCTTTTACCAATTGTAATGCAAGGTCTGGTGCTATCAGAAGAATAACCTCTGTGCAAATGCAACAATCTGCTGATGATGGATCTGACTGTTTTGATTATATTGCATTATTTTTATTTTCACTGTAAAGCATATTGAATTGCTTCTATGTATGAATTGTGCTATATAAATACACTTGCTTGCTTCCACTAGTGACGAGCCGATTGATCAGTTGACCGATTTGACAGGTAGAAATGTGTATTTGCTCCCTATGGAGGGTGCCCTAAGAATTGCTCAGCGAACATAATTCTGTTTTGAAACCACAACGCAAGAGTAGACACAATGGTTTGACCGTGGGCAGCTTACCCCAACCCGCTCATTTCTATGTAGTGATGAGAAGTGAGACACTTACTGATCTAGATCTTTTTAAGTTGTTCAGTAAAAAAACTAAAACCGTCTAACTAATATTGTTAATTTATGACAGTAATTCCCAGAACACGCCAGACCCCCTACCGGCGAACAATATTGGGAATCATTGCTCATCATTCAAACAAACGATTAAATTGAACGAATCACTCAATCGTTCTCAAGTGTTTTAACTTAACCAGAGGCTCTCTATGTAGGTTATATAAAGCTGTGTCTATCTTATCATTCAAATATCAATACATGGAATTAATTACTGCATCCTGCATCCAATTATCACTCCTAAACTTCTCTTTTTCTTCTTGAATGCTGCCTGCAGCTTGATCTATTTTTGTCTGCGCACTTGAGACAAAGTTGTTGGTCGATACACTGAGCTGGAAGTCCACATATGAATCCTACCTGGGGGTATGTTGTAGAACTCAATTGCCAGCTGTAAATTCAACTTCATCCATCAATTTTCTTTATTTTTTGTTACTTCAGCAAGAGCTCTGTGTATTTTTTTAATCTATAAACTGATGTCTATCAAGACAATCATTAATCACCTAAGTCCATTTATTTTTACACTCTGTGTCCAATTATCAGCTGTAAACACACCTTTAAAGCAACCTGCTTCTTGATCTATTTTTCTCTGCAGACATATAACAAACAGCTGTTGGTCAGAGCATTGAGTTAGGCTTCTGGGTATGAATACAGCAAGGGAAGTCCTTATTGATATCAGACCAGAAATCCCACATCGTTCTGGCTGCACTTATTTACACAATCACCAACCTGTCCTTATTCATGCATAAAAGCAATTATCTATGAGTTGCTGTTTGCAACAATGGACCAAACAAGGGGACCGGAAGAGGTTCAGATTCATGTGTTGGAGTTGGCCGAATTAGAAAACAAAGATTCACCACAGAATACTGTCGATTTTTTCCATAATTATTGACCATGCTGTCAGTCAAGTGCAACAAGACATTTTATGTTGTGAGTTTTTTTGTCATTTTAACCAACAATTCTTTTTTCAGTTTGGAGCTGCCTTTTAAATTGTTTTGAACACATCAATTCTGCTTGGACAAAAGTGCTTGAATAATCAAGAAAAACTGTACTAGAACATTGATTCATTTTGAAAATACCTAAACTGTTGACTGTTGGTGCAACCCCACCCACATCAAAAAACCCCAACTTTAAGTTGCTTTTCATTATACTGAATGTGCAGAAATTATGTAAGAAGCCATTTAAAAACGATTACAATTAAAGCCATTTTATCTTCTTACGACATACAGGACCGTACATCCTAGAAATCAACATTGGAGTTTTTTATAATTGCTAACAAGCGTTTACCTATACTTAAGATACTTTTTCTATAGTCTAAACACAATAAAACAGCTACAACACACAATTAGCCAAATGGTTCATTTCTTGCTCAAAACCACATGTTGTTCATAAAATACAAACTCAACATTTCAAAACACAAAAACTTTCTCTACGTACCAAACCCATCTCAGTATCTAATCATTCTGTCAAAACAATAGCATGTTTTTTGTCCTAGAGGAACATATAGTCAATCATAGTGCAACTAATTTCAAAGTACAAACATCTGATACCATTTCAAATATTGTTTATATATAATTCAGTTTCCTTATACTGTAAACCACCTGAATGTTTGCATTTTTGGCAGCATACTATCTAAAAGTGAATGAATCGTATTTTCTTTATGGAATATACAGGAGAAAAAAATTGTGACAGAATTGCGTCAGTAAAAGCTTTGCTAGCAACATGAAATTGCTGCCAGTGATCAACAAAAATCCAGCATACATGGCCTTTGGTATGGCCTTTGGTTCCAAATGTGAAAAAATAAAACCCAATTACAGCCAAAAAGGCACAGAAGGGAAAAACAGAAAAGAAACCAGGCAAGTCTAGTTCAGCTGGCCCGCAATTGAATGTGATAAATGTTATTGCACTTACTGGATTCGAACCTAGATCTCGCATGTGAGTGGCTCTGTTTTTAACCACCACACCACAGTGCTATACGTTTGCACAGTGTCGGTTTAGCATCTCGATATTAGATCATTTTGTCCCCCATTAAGCATTGTGTTAAACTGACTAAGGTTTCTTATTAAGTTTACTTCCACCAGAAATAGCATCTATGAAATGTATGACTTCGGCCATTGTCTGTTTTAACAGCTTATTTGCCAGTAATAGACTAGTATCTAACTTAATACTTGGAATAGTCATAAGATTTTAGCAATTGCTATCAAGACTGAATATGAACTAAACACCGCCAAAGCTATGTCATGGCACAAAAACATTAGTTTTTCTTTCATTTGTGAATGACATTGATACAGTAACTGTCAATATATGTGACAACAACTGACTTTTTTGTCAAGTGAAAAGACTATTCGTTTACTGCCCAAGGGTTTTTTATCTAACATATATTACCCCAAGAACCATGCACGGATGCGTACTTTGAAAATCCACCTGAAATAGTAACACTATTCTAATCTATACGATCTTCAGCATTTGGCCACATGTTCTCATCCACATCACATCTTATGTCGTCTCTCACTATACACCTTGGATAGAAACGCTTGGCCTTATCCACCCTGGCAGTCTTCAGGTGAGATGTCCCTGCAACCGGCACCCATTGCATCCAGGAGGGACATTTGGTCGTTGTGGCCGATGATCATACACTTCCCCTCCAGGCAGAAAAACACTTCCCTTGTCCTGGTCCAGCAACTCCTCTCCCTGGTCCAGATATTATTTTTTCTCTCTCTGCTCCACTGTATTGTTCTGTATCCACATTGAAAAAAATCAATCCAAAGAGTCCCCTTTTTACCGTGCATGGCCATGTGCTTGAAAGAACACCTGGCTATGTCTCAGATTGAGATTGGAATCCGCTGTGGTTGGTCTATTATACACAATTTAAACATAAATCAGCTATTTCACAATGCTTCAATGATCTGTTCAGTCCAAATAAGCTGTTTCAATATATCTTTTTGAGAATATGTAGAGGTTTTATACAATATTTGCGGTTTGTATCATTTCTGGCATGCTGTGTGCAAGCTTTTGTAAATTAGAGACGAGAGAAGCATCATTGGGTAAGCTTGTATGTAAAGAAAATGTAAGCATTTTTTTGTTCATTGATAACATAATCTGCCAACACAACATGAATTGTGTAAATGCTATGGTCCACAACAGATGGATGTAGTGCTAATTGAGTTTTGAAAATGTGACTACAGATTGGAAAAAGGGACATAGGTAATTGTAAAAAATAAAAAATAAACATTTTATTCTTATATTTGGCTTTGTTTAATTGAGTGTGATATTACCTGAGCTCTTCATCACCTGTCATTCCGGAAACTCTTTCCTGAAACAGCAGCTATTGTGACATTTTGTTGTCTTGTAACTAAACAGATTGACATTAAATTAGCTATTAAACAGCTATTATGTAAAATGATCAACATAATGTTTAATCATAGTAAAAATCGTTTTATCATCTAAATGTTACTGTTGTGAAAAAATAATTTTATTTTGCAATTGCATGCATTCTGTGTGCTCAGAAAAACTCCCACCACATAACATGTAAAGATTACAATACACGTCTTAGGGCTCTATACAATAGGTGCTCAATTGCAATATCTAGGGATTTTCATCAAATCATGTATCTATGACTTTGTAAGAGTTTTAACCAATCCGCTGCAAGATATTCTCACTGGTACCCTGGTGTGTAGAAGAAGCTCACAGAAGAACCCCGACCCTAGCCTTGTGAGTGTACTCATGAGTACATTTCTATATTTGTTGATTTCTATGTGTCTATTTGTGTGTGAATACTGTATGTGTTTCTGGGTCTGTCTGTTTGTGTGTGTAAATGGATGTTTGTCAGTCAAACTGTAGTCCCCCTAGGGTGTGATTAATAGAGCCAGCTGTGTGATCCAAACCCAGCATACACGCACGCACGCACCCACACACACACACACACACACACACACACACACACACAAACACACAACAATAATACTCATGGTCACAAATCTCTCTTCTAAATAGCAGCCTTTTCTTTTCACTGTGCTCCTGTAATGTCATCACAGGAAATGAGCTTGTGTTTATGAGACCATTGCTACCTTGGGATCCTACCCACCTAATATTTCTCCCTTTCGTCTGTTGCCATGAATCCTCTTTTTTCCCTCCTCTCTCCA
>JACXGJ010010355.1:0-22122 GCA_016801105.1 Esox niger | reverse complement strand
TTCATGTTATCAGCAGACCTCAGGAAGAAAAGCTTCAGCTTCGGCAGGAGCAAATTGAGATCCAAATAAAGAGGAAACTTGGAAAGATATTGAGCTAGTTGTTTTGGCACAGCCCATTCCACAGAATTGACAGAGTTGGCTCATTTCAGTGAACTTTATATTGATCCAACAGAAATCTTAACCAACCTGTGGCAGCATCCATGAACAATTAACTGGACCAGTCAAAGGAAAGATGCACTAGAAATAAATTCTAGAAGAAAATTATGAAATAAAATGTGAAATGTTAATGTTCAGGTTGGGCTGGTTGTGTAAATGCAGTCTACTGGACTTAAGCTACCTTGAGATCCACAGAATCAGTGTCAACCTGTCCGGTAAATGGCAGGCTATGATGTGTTCATATATTCCATAAACATTTGCCATACATACTCTCCTTCGTGATTTAAAAAAGATGGTGTTACCATTGTAATCAATTAGTACAAAGTGTCATTCCCGGTAGCAGAGTTTCAACAAGGATAATTATGTGCAATCACCCATCAGTGAATTTGTCTCTATGCTCCATTTCACAATGCTAAACACTATCAATATGTGGAAATTGTCTAAATTCAGTAATTGGCCACATAAGAACTTCAGGTTGGCAGATTAACATTGCAGTACTGACCTTCACAAAATACATTATTGCTAATAAGGTATTAAGTGGAGTAATAACATATTGGCATTTCCTTAATGAACAATTTACAAAATGATTCCCTTGGTAGTAGTGGCAATTGCCATGAACTACAACATACAGCACAATGTCATATGAGGAGACAGAAGCATTGCCTGTACATGAACTACCATTAACGAATACAGTAGTTAACATGAACAAATGATGAACGAAGACATAAACCAATGGTTAATACAGATATCCCTTACTTCATGAGTGATTTACAAATGCATTTACTAACAGAGAGCACTTAACTAGAGTATAGCATACAGCTAACCGGAGCCAACAGTTACAAAATGTAATTATATTGATCATAAGGATATTGTTAGGAGTGTGTTCATACAGTAACAAATTTTCTTTTTCAAAGGAAGGCACCACCATCAGGGCATTTTACATTCAACAAGGGTTTTCTGTCAAGTTCACAGATCAGCTTTATTCGCCAGAAATGTGTACACATACAAGGAATTTGACTCTGGATTATACAGACTCATGATGTGCTTACTCATAAAAGACTTAAATGAAGGACACTCAACAAGAGTCACCGACTGCAATATACAGTACACATACACATAATAAACCAAACAACAACATAGTAAGACTGGGGAGACAGTAGTGCAATGCGCAAGATATGAAGGGTGCTGGAAATAAATATTTTTGTCCAGACATTATTTAAATAATGACAGTGGATGTGATCAAAATATATATTGTGTATTGGAGCTAAGTGCAAACAATGGTGGAATGAATAAATATTTGTTTATGCAGGTGTAATGTACATGAGGTATAGGTGGATATGATATATACAGTATATATACAGTATGAACAACACAGAATTACAGGATAACTACATATTTTGAAGTAAGTAGTAAACAGGTGGATGTCAGGATTACAGTCACTGGGTGGTTAAACAGGGATTGTGCTTGGCACAATGTGACTGACGTTGACTGTTCATGTGATGGCCCGTGGATAGAAACTGTTCTTGTGTCTGTTCGTTTTGGAGTACAGTGCTCTGTAGCGCCTACCAGAGGAGAGGGGCTGGAACAGGTTGTATCCAGGGTGTGATGGATCTGTAGGGATATTTGACTGTTTGTTGTAATCTGTTCCTTTCCAGTTTCGTGGCAGATCCAAACCAAACAGTGATGAATGTGCAGAGAACAGACTGGATGATGGCTGTGTAAAAGTGGATCAGTAGCACCTTGGACATGTTAAGCTTCTTAAGCTGGCACAGGAAATAAATCCTCTACTGGGCCTTTTTAATGATGGCATCTGTGTTGGGCTTCCACTTTAGCTGAAGTCCACGAACAGGATCCTTGCATATGTCCCAGTAGAGTCGAGATGTTTCAGGTCGTAGTGCAGTCCCATGTAGACAGCATCATCCACAGACCTGTTAGCCTGCTAGGCAAACTGCAGGGGGTCTAGCAAGGGGCCTGTGATGTCCTTCTGGTGGGCCAACACTAATCTCTCAAAGCACTTCAGGACCACAGATGTGAGGGCAACAGGTAGTCATTCAAACCAGTGATGGAGGTTTTTTTGGGGATCAGGATAATTGTGGAGCATTTGAAGCATGAGGGAACTTCACACAGCTCCAGATATCTGTTGAAGATCTGTGTAAAGAGGGCGGCCATTTGTTCTGCACAAACGATCAGGTAGGATGTTGACACACCGTCTGGGCCAGGAGCCTTCTTGGACTTCTGCCCTTGAACGAGCTGCCGTACACCCTCTTCACAGATCGTTAATGCAGGTGGGGGGGTCGATGAGTGGAGGTTACAGGGTGACAGTGGGGGAAGGTGACAGTTTGAAGATGGTGCTGGAGTGGGGGAGAGGTGTGACTGGGGGCCTTTCATACCTACAATAAAAAACATTCAGCTCATCAGTCAGACGTTGAGATCCAGCAGTGTGGGGGGATGGTCTCCTGTAGTTGGTGAGTACCTGCAGGCCTTTCCACACTGACGAGGGGTCATTGGCTATGACGTTTTTTTCCAGTTTTTCAGTATAGCTCTTTGCTGCTTTGACTTCCCTTGTCAGTGTGTTTCTTGCATGATTGTACAGGGTTCTGTCTCTGCTTCTGTAGGCCTCCTCCTTGGACAGACGAAGCTGCCTGAGTTTTGCTGTAAACCAGGGTTTTTGGTTGCAGTACGTTTGGACGTTTTTTGTCGGCACACTCGTCTTTTCACAAACTGATGAAGGATGTCCCAGTGTCAGTGAGTTCATGTAGGTATGTGGCTGCAGCCTCAAAGACTCAAATCAGTAGAATGTAAGCAGGCTTGTAATTCCCCCTTAGACTCATTGGTCCATCTTTTTACAGACTTGACCACAGGCATAGCAGATTTAAATGTCTGCCTGTAGGTTGGGATCAGGTGAACCAAACAGGGATCAGAGTCCCAGAGCTGCATGTGGGACAGAGTGATAGACATCCTTTAATACTGTGTAACAGTGGTCCAATGTGTTAGATTCGCTGGTGGGGCACTTAATATGCTGTCTGTATTTTGGAAGTTCAGGGCTGAGGGTTGCCTGTTGAAACCCCCATGAGTAATAAGCAGGTCTGAATGTATTTTCTCCACATCACATCTGATCAGCCAGAAGTAGTAACGGCTCACTAACACAAGCCCGAAACTGGATGTTCACCATCCACGACCAGAATGAGGAAAACTCTTGCGGTGAATAAAAAACTCCCGCGAATTGTGCTGTCCATGATATGCTCGGAGGACCAGTTTTTCGGTGAAACAAAGGGCGGCTGATCTGCAAAAGTCTGAGTTAGTTCTGATGAAGAGCCACATTTCATCCGCTTTTGCCAGGTGGATTTACGGGAGCGACTGTGCGAAAGGCCCGCTGTCTCATCTTAACTAGCGCATCTGCACTTTTTCCCCATCTAAGTCTGCATCTCCAACCATAAAGCACAACTGCACCTCCAACTAGCAACTCCGGGAAAGTCACAGGATCGATCAAAAGTGATGGAATAATATGCACAGCTGAAAGTCCAATATTTAAGAGCTCATCTCTGGTAAATATGATTGCAGAGATCAGGACAAATACTCAAAAACACAAAAAAGCAGAACGGAGCAAAATCTTTCATAGATCTGATGGTAAACCATCAATACCAGGGGTTTGACCGGAGGACAGCTGCACGACTGCAACTAACAGTTCCTGCATTGTAATGTTCAAATCCACTGTACAGTTCCAGTCCCCCAAAACCAAACATCCCCGTTGTTCACAGTGTCATAAAGAAACCTTTATCTTATCAATTACAGCAATGCTCTGTGATCCCTCATTTGGAACATAAACATTCAATACATTAAAAAAAAATCCAATAACATTGACCTTGATCAAAAAGACATGGCCTTGACATTTTCTGTTATAGAGAATACAGTCACCCCCAAACCAGAGTAAAACAAACTACCCTCCCCAGCACTAAAATGTGTACCATGACAAAACATGATGCCCCCCCACCAATAAAAACCCCAGTCACCCTCATTATCCTGTAGGAAAAACTACATTACATTGTTTCTGTGTAATCACTTCCAATACCCAAGTCCTCTTATTCCAATTTCTCCCTCCATTAATATTAACAGAACCAACCTTTAATAATTCCATAGAGAAAAGAGGGAAAACAGAAGAACAGACTATGAGAAAATGACACCCTGGGATGTATGAAATCCATGAATGTTTAGATTTTCTCTATCATTTACTGTGTTTAGCTGCCTAGACAGCAGTAACAAAGTTATTTAAATGAAAAAAATTTTACACTCAACCCATCCAGACCCTCGGTCTTCTGCAGAACTACAGCTGACCTCACAAACTTCTCCTCATTAGATGAATCTGAAAAATGTACAGTTTTCACGAAAGTCTGATCCAGGAAACTGTTCAGCTCCTCCAGAGTATAGAATTAATTGTCTACTTTCATCTCAGCAGGCAGGTCATAATGGCCTCCTCCTCCCCATCAATAAAGGCTATAACTAACTGACTCCTTCAGTCACCTCCACAACACTCCTCTGTAGCCCACCACTGTTACTAGGCAACACAGCAGCTGGGGGGGAACTCCACAGAGTCAACCTCACCACCTGCAACAACCCATGTCTGCTGCACATCAGACGCCACACTCACTTCCATGACAGCACACAACTCAGCCACAACTGAGTCCACAACTTAAACAGCCTGGTCATTAGAGCCAGTCACCTCTGACTGCCCAACCACCTGCACATCTCTCCCTAAATGAATAGGCATTATCAGATCTCCCCCATCGGGTCCCCTTCTATACATCAGTGGGCCCAGGCGGCGCAACGACAACTCCAGACGGCCCTCCCCCGTCTCCCTGCGTGAGCAAGCATGCTGCTTATAACCAACATCCCCACACTCAAAACACTACTGACTACCAGTACTGACATTCTACATATAAAATCTGTTGTAAAGCTTGACTTTTCATGACAAGTCCAATGTTTGCTTAGGAGAGTCCAAAATCATAAACGACATGTCTTGTGTCAGCACCGGGTGTTGGTAACCCAGCAGTGAATTCAATTTAAACTCACAAACTTTCCAAACAGAGCCACATTCAGAATAGTAACCCGTGTCATTGGAGAAAAAAGTGGTTTAAGTTGAACAAACAATTCTTTACAAATCATAACCATATAATTGGCAAGACGCTCTTGTTTAAGACAGAACACAACAAGCTTGTTCCTCCACAGCTCATAAGAAATATTTTCTTAACTTACTTTCTCACAGACAGCTACCAGAACATCCTCCACAGTGACAGTAATCTCAGTGACACGGACAAACAAAAAAAATATTATAAACTCATCAGCAAAGACACACTATACACCTATATTCAATTGAAAAACAACCCATCATGCACTGAAATCAGAAATTCACCAAGAATTAAGGATAAATAAATAGAAAATGACCCTCCTCCACAGAGTCCAGACCACATTCACTCAGCCAATCTATCCTGGATTCTATATTGATGGTGGATCTGTAAAGATACTGACACCTACTTAGTGATAAATCTATCAGTCTGCTTCTGTCAATGTATCATTAATTGAACATGACTAAAGATTGACAAAATATTACAGATATCATATACAGTTGTGCTCACAAATTTGCATTACCTGGCTGAAAAAGGGACATTTTGGCATTGATTTTGAAAATAGAACCTGCTCACCTGAGATCTGTTGATTTCTTTAATTTGAACTAGACTGAGGCTGATTATCCTGTGGAATGCTAACAACATGCTAACAACATGCTAATGGAACACTGTAACACACAGACAGAGAAAGGATAGCCTTTCAACAGCTTTATAAGTATTATTATTAGTAGTATAAAATGGCAAAACATAAAGACACATTCGCACCTAACATACCCATAGACCTTTTTTGGTTTTCACACGAGGCATTGCTTGGTGACCAGAATACAATGAAGGAATGCTAACAATAGATCACAAGAACAGAACCCACAGACAGAGTGGATACGTGTTTTCAACAGCTTTATAAGCATTATTTTTAGTAGTATACAATGGCAAAACATAAAACACTTTTACCCTATGAAGCTATAGTCCTTTTCGGTTTTCATATGCTAGATAGCTGTGTTACCAGAACACAAAGGAGGAATGCTAACAACATGCTAACTGAGCACAATAACGCAGTCTAAAAATAGGACTGGTAAGTTACATAAAATAACTTATATATCATGAAATAATGTAATACAAATGAGATAATTATAGATATTGTCTGCATATTTGGAAATGGAAGAACTGTTCCACATGGTTGTGTGTGGTCTGATACCAATGAAAAATAAATAAATAATATTGGGGGTCATAAACATATTGGACTGCTTGCACAAAAGGTGATTTATTTCATTGTTCTGTTCACATTGATTGTGAAAAAAATCATATTTGTGTAAGAAAAAAGGTTGGCAAAGTATGTTTGAAACTGAGAACTGTTCCATGCGGTTTTCTGGTCTTAATTCAATGATTAATAGAATAATAATATCGTGTTTCAATAATGTATTGATCTGCATGCACAAAAGGTGAATTATTTCATTGATCTGTTCACATTTATTCTGAAACAATGCATATTTGTGTAAGAAAGGGGTTTGCAAAGAATATCAGTAATGGGAGAAATGTTCCTGACGTTTGTGTTGTGGACAGATTTCAGTGATATATAGAAAATCTGATTTTGCTTTTAAAATGATTCACTTTATTGAGCAATGTTCACTCAAATACTGCCTTATAAGTACAATAATATGCATGCATATATTAACTGAGGTTATTTAGATCCATAAACATTACATATTGTTTATAAATGAAAAAAGTAGTGAAATCCGAATTATTATAGCTTAGTCCCTTAATGAGTGATTGAACAGTACTCAATGGCCTTTGCAAGGCTTTGGAAATCTTTTTGTATCCTTTTACATCTTTATAGAGTTCTATTACCTTGTTATGCAGTTTGACAGTTTTATAATGTTCTCCATGGCTCAGTATCTAGCCTGCTCAGTGCATCCACATGAGAGCTAACAAACTCATTAACTATTTAAACACAGACCTTTATTGCTATTGAAAAAGCCACAGGTGTGGGAAATTCACATTTAATTGTATTTTCACCTACATGTCACCTTGTGTATCTGTAATGTTTTCACCTTGTGTATCTGTAAAGTTTTCACCTTATGTGTCTGTAACGTTTTCACCTTGTGTATCTGTAATGCTTTCACCTTGTGTAACTGTAAAGTTTTCACCTTGTGTATCTGTAATGTTTTATATATAGACCCAATCAAAATTGCCGCTCGGATTGTGAGACTCACTCCGCAGGGCGAGGGTGGTTAAAGACCATGTTACTCCTTAATTTCCCTGGTAATTTTTTCTAATAAAGATATCGATTCTCATCTGAGGGAATTCGGTAGCTTTGCTGGCTTCTAGGTCCAGACGTCTCCAATGCCACTCGCTGAAGTAATGCGCTCATGTTGAGTCGTGTGTCGTGCTTTGTGATATTTTGCCAGTGGACATTTCATGTATTCCATTGGTGATGCTGAACATCTGAGCAAGAAGACTGTAGGCTGTGCAGTTAACAATGTGGAAGCTCTCACCAAACTACTTGATGTATTTGTTATGTTCCCTGGTCACTTAAGCGTTTTTAAGATCACATATGCTTTTCATGCGAATCAAAGTAATTAGCAAAAAGTACTTTTTAATATGCATTTACTGGACCTAGGCTATATACAGAAGACATTTTTGTCTATAGGAATCCCGAAGGTGATTGGTGCATTGATCGTATGCATATTCCCATTAGAGCGCCCCTGGGAGAACATGAGGGGTGTTATTAGACTGCAAAGTCATTTCACAGCATTCATGTTCAGGTATTTGTGATCATTAAATTCATACAGGTAGCCCTACAACCTTGTTGTTCTATGGAGTGACAGCAGAATTACCTTAATCCTTACTTAATTATGAAGAACAAATGAATACATTTTAGTATTTTTTATTTTTCTCCCTATTAATTTGGGAGGGGAATTGATTTTTGAGGACATGGTGGGTGGAAGGTGTCCCAGGTAGTGGTGGATGGCGGACATCCCAGGACATGGTGGGTGGAAGGTGTCCCAGGTAGTGGTGGATGGAGGACATCCCAGGACATGGTGGGTGGAAGGTGTCCCAGGTAGTGGTGGATGGAGGGCATCCCAGGGCAAGGTGGGTGGAAGGCGTACCAGGTAGTGGTGGATGGAGGGCGTCCCAGGACATGGTGGGTGGATGGCGTACCAGGTAGTGGTGGATGGAGGGCATCCCAGGGCAAGGTGGGTGGAAGGCGTACCAGGTAGTGGTGGATGGAGGGCATCCCAGGACATGGTGGGTGGAAGGCGTACCAGGTAGTGGTGGATGGAGGGCATCCCAGGACATGGTGGGTGGAGGGCACTCGTCCCAAATCTGTGTTTCGTCCCCACCGGAATGAAGAAATTACTGTTATCAGATGACGGTTAAGAAAGAAGTTAGAGAACTTTTCAACTTTTAACTGCACTGTCGTGAGTAGGAAAACTATGCATTTCATTGCCTTAACTTGTTATTGCAAATGACAAATAAACTTTTGAATTTCCTTTGATATATATAAACACACCAATTCTACAATAGATCAGCAGTTAGCACAGCCTTTAATGCAAACTAGTTTACCTGGCCATCCTAATGTCTGTGTTTCTCTGCATTCAAACTCTTGACTGCCTTTTTTCCTGTAGGCTGTAGGCTCTGGCTGCCCTTTCTCTGTTTGCCATCTTTTCCATCCTCCTTTCTTCCTCTTCGAGGTAATCTGTGATCATTTCCCAAAGGTCACAGTTCTCTTGCCTCAGGTAGGTGTCCCCTATTTGTTCCCGCAAATTTGCCAAAAGCTGTTCTTGGGTTTCCTTTACCGCCAACATCTGTGCATTCATCTCTTCCAAACTCTGTATCAGGGTTAACTCCTTAGTGATTCTTAACAGCTCATCCATCAACTTCTCAGTTGGAGTTGGAGTCTTGAACTGAACATATTTCTTCCTGAATTTCCTTCTGTAAGTTGAAGATGCAGGACGAGGGCTGCCCTCAGGCCTGACTGGCTGGTGTGGAACTTTCTTGGCACCATGGTTTGGCACAGTGGCTCTTGCTCTATTGGGAGGCAGTGGCGGCTTGGCTGCCATGTTGGCTCCATGGACCGCCTTCAATGGCTTGGGGTTCTGGATGTCGATGTCATTCACCAGGCCAGATTGATCCCTCTTGGTCAGGATTGGTCCCAGTGGCTTTAGAATGGGAGGAATAGAGGCCTTCCCTTTCAGCTGAGATGTTAGAAATGCATTCAGATCGTTTGGTCTCTTCCCATTGCAGGTGTCACTCTTCTTCTGCAGTACTGGGATTCTGGAGGGAGGAAGTGGCTTCAGTACCTCAGTCTCAGTATTTTCTACAGACTTTGACCTACTGGCTAGTCGTTGCAGAACCCGTTTTCTTAGCTCAGTCAGCTCCAGTTGTGGTGTTCTGGACAGTAGGTTTGAGGTATCTTCAATCTTCTTGATGAGAGGAGGAAGCCTCTTAGGTTGAGATACTTCGGTAGGCTGAAGGACATTTCTAATGGCAGCCCTGATAAGCTTCTCTACTGAAGCATTATCTTCCTCTAGCGGTTTTAATAACCTCCTCATCTTTGGATACTCAAGATACGTCAAGCAACAAGATCTTTCTTTATGTTGACTTGAAATAACACATTCTCTGAAACAATCTGCTACTGTAGATCATCTAATTGATGCTGGTGTTCTATCTACAGTAGTCAGTCACCTCAAGGTTTATATAGAACTCAGCCATTGTGACATCATGGTTGGTTTCCAGGACATTGTGGTGATGTCATAATAGACCATAAACTACCATCCAAATGGTGAATAATGTGACATTTAACAGTTTGTCCAACTATATTGACTACACATTCATTACAGTCATGCATAGTCACCCCATTCTGAGGCCCATTCTGAGACAAGGAAAACCCTGCATATACATCCCTCTACAAGTCAGGAGGATCATTAAACAAGCTAACTTCCTGGACATACATGTTTGAGTTGTCGGCCCTTTGGATGGTGAACAACAACTCTGCAGAGGTTTCTTCTCAGTGACACTGAACCAGGGAAACTCTTCTATTCCTCAGTCCTTTCCACATCTCATGACGGTGAATTTAATGACAAACTACTATTTCAGATTTTTAGCAGGACGCATTGGCCACAAAGAAACTACACTGTATTTCACCACTATGGGCAGTGAAACTTTATTTAATCATTAGAATCAACTAACCATTGCATGGGGCTCTATGGTGTAAATTGTCAAGGCAGTGTCTTGTTGTTATAGTGTTTAGAGATTTTAATACAATTGTTAGTGTTAAGTTAACAGTTCCAGATTAAAGTACTCCTGAACTAAAGGCCAGCTCTCTATGCATTGCCCCCGAATATTGAACAGTAATATACATCCCACGGTGTTTTCATCTGTTTTCCCTCTTTTCTTTATGGAAGTATATGAGGTTGGTTCTGTTAATATTAATGGAGGGAGGAATTGGAATAAGAGGACTTGGGAATTGGAAGTGATTATACAGAAACAACGCAGTGTAGTGTTTCCTACAGGAGACACAGTGATGAGGATAATGAGGTTTCCTACGTGTTTCCTCTCAGTGTACCCCTCTGGAGCAGCCTCCTATAGACCCCTGGTGTACATTTAAACAACACTTGGACATACAGGAACCTTGAGTTAGGTTTTTTGGGGAGCTTTATGCATTTTGTCCAGTTTTAGCACAAAGTACTATAATGTGAATTCCTTGAATTACCCTGAATGAGTAATTCCTGTGTTCATAGGTCCATTGCCATCATGCCCATAGTGTTGAATTATATATATTTTCTAAATGCCAGGGGTCACTCTACATATTGTGTCTGACAATCAGCTCTCCAGCCTGGGTAAATGCTCCTGATGTGGCCGGGAGTCAATCTGAGAATATTATACATCTGTACAAATTCTTTCCATCTCATGGAGATGTTAGATTAGGTTTCCGGTTGTTTTAAATGGTCTGCTGTGTCTCAAGTGGAGGTGAATCCTCTCCATTGCTCTGGCTCATACACACAATGGAACTGTGGAGGTGTCATCCTACGGAGAGGTGCCACCCTGGGCAGTTCACACATGCACACCGACATGAAAAGCACAAGATCATTCCTCCTCATTGCTTAGATTAGTGTTTACTCCCCTAGAAAATCTACTTGCCTGCATTAGATTTTTTAGTTAAAACAAAAATACAATAGTACAGAAACAATAAACAGCTGTTTGCATAGGCTTCTGGTATAAGACAAAATTACTTTCATCCCAGATAGATGTTTATATTTTGAGAAAATACAGATAGTGTGTTGGAAATGTAAATTCCAAGGAGAATGTGAAAGAAAATGAATGGTTTTGCTGTGCCAATCCAAAGTAAGTCTGTGCCCTCATTTGCCTTGGTAACTCCTCTAATCAGAATACCTGAATGAGTGAGATCTGAAGAAAATTTACTCATGCGTGTATGCACCTTTTTTTAGAATTGACAAAAAGCCACAAAACTGGGCATAAATAAAAAATCTAGACTCAGAGTTTGAGGTCCTTTGAGGTCTGTAATTTTTATCATAGGTACACATCAACTGTGAGAGACAGAATCTAAAACAAAAATCCCGAAAATCACAGTGTATGATTTAAAAAATATTAATTAGCATTTTATTGCAAGACGTGAGTTTTTGAAACATCAGAGAAGTAGAACTTAAGATTTGGTACAGAAAACTTTGTTTTCAATTACAGAGATCATATGTGTCCTGTAGTACTTGACCAGGTTTGCCCACACTGTAGCAGGGATCTTGGCCCACTCCTCCATATAGACTTCTCCAGATCCTTCAGGTTGTGGGGCTGTCGCTGGGCAATACGGACTCTCAGCTCCCTCCAAAAATGTTCTATTGGTTTCAGGTCTGGAGACTGGTTAGGCCACTCCAGGACCTTGAGATGCTTCTTACGGAGCCACTCCTTAGTTGCCCTGGCTGTGTGTTTTGGGTCATTGTCATGCTGGAAGACCGCTCCACGACCAATCTTCAATACTCCAAGATCTCAGGAAACATAGCCCCGTCCATCCTCCCCTCAATACGGTGCAGTCGTCCTGTCCCCTTGGCAGAAAATCATCCCCAAAGAATGATGTTTCCACCTCCATGCTTCACAGGAGTTTAGACCAAAAAGCTCTATTTTTGTCTCATCAGACCACATGACCTTCTCCCATTCCTCCTCTGGATCATCCAGATGGTCACTGGCAAACTTCAGATGGGCCTGGACATGAGCTGGCTTGAGCAGGGGGACCTTTTGTGCGCTGCAGGATTTTAATCCATGACGGCGTAGTGTGTTACTAATGTTTTTTATTGAGTCTGTGGTCCCAGCTCTTTTCAGGTCATTGACCAGGTCCTGCCGTGTAGTTGTGGGCTGATCCCTCACCTTCCTCATGATCATGGATGCCCCACGAGGTGAGATCTTGCATGGAGCTCCAGACTGAGGGAGATAGACCGTCATCTTGAACTTCTTAAATGTTTTCATAATTGCGCCAACAGTTGTTGCCTTATCCCCAATCTGCTTGCCTATTGTCCTGTAATTTTCTTGCAAATCCTGATTAAATTGGTTATTTGGTCACTGCTATTGTACTTCCAGCTAATGTAGTCTTTAGTTTTTTGCCCATTTTACAACTTCTGAGAAACAGTGTTTTGTAAAATGACACCCCTATATAGCACAGAGAAAACTGTTTTTTTCTGTATTTATGTTTTGGAACGGGTGGATACATACCTTGGACACAAAGCAAGGGTTTATTTAGGCACTAATACTTCATATTGTTATTTTAAATCTTAATCGATAATTGTTTTAAATTTGTTGTGAATTATTTGTGATGATTTTATACATCTGAAACAATTGTTTATTTGCCTTACATTTAAGTACTTGACTCACCATCTCTCCTAGTTATTATTTTAGTATGGCAGTAGCCCAGATGTTAGGGTCCAGGAGAATAGGTTAACCGATGCAGTGTTTTGTCTTCCCTTTTCTCCTATAAAGATGGTGTTGCAGACCTCTAACTCAATGCATGTAGACAATTTGGGAACAGTGATGTGAAACCTCTGGTAACCTTTCCCTTCGGCATTTTCTGAGTTTCAGAACCCAAATCACTATCCAGCGTGTGAAGACCGAAAAGGACTATAGCCTCATTGGGTCAAAGTGTATTACGTTTTGCCATTGCATACTAATAATATAAATACTTATAAAGCTGTTGAAAAAACCTATCCATTCTCTGTGCGTTATTGTGATGCGTTAGCATGTTGTTAGCATTCCTCAATTTTATTTTGGTCACTCAGCAATCCCTCACATTAAGTTTTTTTATATTTTTTATACTACTAGTAATATTATATATAAAGCTGTTGCAAACACTTTTTCAGACTAAGGCTATGCTTTCTCTGTCTGTGCGCTCCGTTATAGTGGACCATTAGCATGTTGTTAGCATTATGTTAGCATTCCACTGGACAATTGGCCTGTGTCTAGTTCAAATTAAAGAAATCAACAGATCTCAGGTGAGCACCCTGTATTTCTCCTGAGGTTATATTTTCAAAATCAGTGCCCCAAAGTTCTCAATTTCAGCCAGGTTATGCAAATTGAGGAGCAAAACTGTATATGTTATCTGTAATGTTTCTTCAAACTTTAGCCAATGTCAATTAATCATACTTTGATAAAAGCATACTGATAGATTTATCACTAAATAGGTGTCTTTAGCTTTACAGATCTATAATCAATATAGAATCCAGGATAGAGTGGCTGAGTGAATGTGGTCTGGACTCTGTGGAGGAGAGTCATTGTGTCAGAGACACTGTAGAAGGACAGAGATCCTGCCGTGTTGTTCAAATACACTCTTACTCTGGAAGAGCAGGGGACACAGATATCAGTATTGAATTTATTGTGGTAAAAATAGCAACAGTATTGAGAGCAGAATAACCAAATTATTTATATTATTTTATATATATATTATATTTTCTTGAAGAGACCGTAGAGAATATTTTACCTAAATTGGAAACTAGCGTTTTACAGATGTCATCATAAATGAAGCACAAATTAACTGTTTCTTGTTTTCATTGATTTCATTAACTTGAAAATCACCAACCATCCAGACATTTAGAGCAAATAGCACAAATAAGCAGGCTTGAGGTTAGTTGTTAGTTTTGTTAAGTAGGCAGCTTGCAACATTTGGACAGAACACAAAGAAAATATTTAAACATACATACACAAAGACAATACATTTAACATTGGCCAGTAGATTCTAACTTAAAATGAGTCTTGCTCATGTTTCATCATTTTGATGAGTTCATAATTTAGAAATTGCCAGTGTTGCAATTTTGTGTACACAGTTCTCCAATTGGAATGGTAAAGCAACCCCAGACGACCGTCATCTCAAATAGATTACTAACACATTCGTTCACTGCCCAACAATGTTCCCTGAAAGTAGCTTGGATTGTGGGTCAACATAAAAAACATTTTGTTATAGGTTGTTATAGAGTGAATGAGTGCGGTAGCAGACTTGTTAAATTGTTAAGATATATTAAGATAGTTCATTATAAAAGTGGTTGAGACTGTTAAGAGAAATGGAGTTAACAAAATAGAATACGGGAAACAAGCATTTTTCGAAATGTTGCACTTTATTTTAAGATGCACATTAAAAAGCTCAAAATCTCTGTTATGTATTTTATTTTTAAATGCAGCCTATATTTTACTAGAAATAAGAAAAGAAAATGTATAGAGTACTTATTATTTATAATTCAATATTCAACGCATAATTAATTTGTGTTATCAATTGATAATTCAAGTTCAATATGAATACTGACAGCAAATGTTGTTTAAATATTATTCAATAAAAATAATTATTGAAATGTATGTTACTCATTTCATTTGAGTCAGTTGACTACATGCACACATTGATACTAGACTACTTCCAATATGTTTGGCACTGAATCATAACGCAATTTAGACAGGATGTTTCAGACCTTTGCTTCAGGTCATTTGAATTGAATACCCCTGCACTACAGAATGCTGTTGGAATTCCTCCCTCCCAATTCTCCATTCCTCATCCCAGCTGAGGAGTTCTCCTCGTCATGGATATGGAAGGTCAACGATCGCCAGCCACATACTCAGATGACCCTGCTGGCTGCCACGAATGCAGCATGTGAGGACATCACAGCAGACGCCTGCAGAGGCTAGATAAGACGTAACAAGAGATTCTTCCAGTGCTGTATTCAAGGGACGATAACTGTTGTGAGGTGGTTGATAATCTGTGCTCCGACAGACCGGGACATCAGGATGTTTTGAAAGACCAATACTTCATGCAGCAATGCATGGATAGTTCTGCCTAAGGGTTGTTTTCGATGTTTACCTTTGTAATTTTGGAGTTATTTCCCTTTGTGCTGTAAAATAGTCTGTAATTGTAAATCATTTTTCTATATAGCAATGTCATTTGGTATTCATTGAATATAAAATATTTTCCTGATGCTGTTACTTTAACCCTTTTAACAATTTGCTTTTGGTGATAACATATATCCTTCATATTACATGCAGGGACCCAAAATGCGGACAGAGAGGCAGAGGAGGGCGATTGAAATAATTTATTAAACAAATAGGGGCAAGGCAGTCTCGTAGTTGGTGTCCAGGCAGGGGTCCGTTACAGAGCGTCAGATGTTTGGCAGTACAGAGAGGCAGACAGGCTGGGTTCGTTATCGGGTGGTCAGATGGTCGACGGTACAGAAGAGGGCAGGCAGTCTCATAATCCGGAAAAACAGGCAGGGGTCGCAACCGGGGAAGAGAACTGGTGAGCAGCGGGGACACGAAAACAGGTGAAACACATCAGGGTGTGAGAAATTATATTCAAATAATTTGTATGGATAGAGAAGACCAACACAAACTGTTTGACTAAACTATCTATAGGATGAACATGAATATCAATCTGATGAGGAAACACAATAGGCCACATTCATCACCAACCAAATGAGTACTGTGTTGTGCCATATATATATATATATATATACAAACAGTATCTCACAAAAGTGAGTACAGCCCTCGAATTTGTGCAAATATTTGATTATACTTTTTCATGTAAAAACACTGAAGAAATGACACTTTGCTACAATTAAAGTAATGAGTGTACAGCTTGTATAACTGAGTACATTTGCTGCCCCCTCAAAATTACACAACACACAGCCATTAGTGTCTAAACTGCTTGCAACAAAAGTGAGTACATGACAAGATATAATGAAATATTAGGAAAATGTGAGGGGTGTACTCACTTTTGTAAGTTAAAACTAATGAGTACATTGGCAAAGAGGGGGACGTGTGTGTGTGTGTGTGTGTGTGTGTGTGTGTGTGTGTGTGTGTGTACTTACGTGCGTACTCATGTGGGTGAATGCTGTCCATTACTTCACCATACAACACAGTTTACGCAGCCATTTACAAAATCTGTCAAAAACAAACAAACAGAAGAAACCAGTTACATGGGAGCTTTGGCAGTAATCCATCATATGTTCCAGATCCCCCCGGTTACCTGGCTGGTCATGTGTAGAATCCAGGGGACACATACTACTTATTCACACTACACCCTCTCATTACTAACAGAAATTGTAAATCTACTTGAATTGATACATGTCCTCTATGTTTCAAACCCAGATTGCCTTTGTGTCCTCACCTCTTCCTCAGACTGGGCTTCTTCTTTTCGATTGGCTGTGTCTCAATTTCATTGTAGGTCTCAGGCTAGTAATATGAGAGAAAAAACAGAATTAACGCAGAGCTGTAGCAGGTTACAGTGGCAATCCACTCGTCCGTGATGGGAGGCAGGGCCGGACACCGGGAAGCACCGGGAAGCACCTATATATTTGCCAACTAAGGCAGGAAAAGAATGGTTGGGATGAAGTTGGGCTGCCAAATGGATCTGGAGAAAAACGGAAGCAAACATACTGAGGTGTTGAGACAGGGCATGTCTGAAAAAGGCCACATCCACACAAACACATTTAGACACAAGCAACACAACTAGACACACAGAAACACATTTAGAAACACGCTAACACATCTAGACACACATGTAGACAAACATCTAGACAGTTCACACATGCTGTAAAACATTACACACAACTCACTGCCAGCACAATTATCATTGAGAAATTATCTGTGCCACTTGCAAGCGTCTTCAGAACTCAACACTAGTAGACATCTCCATAGATATTATAACAGAATAAATACTAAGACATGGAAGATGGTACAACTCTCTTACCTCCGGGTCACTGTTGAATGATGTCAGAGAGATGTCTTCCGCTGTTGTTGAACGAAAGCCAGCCCCACGTGGTCTCACCCAACGTGGTCTTGCCCCACGGGGTCTCTCTCTCACCTGAGGTACCTTCCCACATTGAGGACATAGAGATGTACTCAGGGCCACCATAGAATATGGTGACTTTTGTGAGGGTGTGGGTATTGAGTCTCCATTTGTATTTAACCCATAAATAGAGAACGGTTTGGTTATACAAAGATGGAACTATGTCGTGTCTTAGTACCTGGCAGGTAGTATCTGGTGAATTCGACTGTGAATATAAACAGGAAGATTTCAGCACTCATTTTCTATAATACATAAATGGTATATTAGAAATGTAGTTGAAATAAAGTATATATAAAACATTTAGGGATTGAGAGAGCTATCGCTTCCAGTTTACACAGGCTGTAAAATAATACACACAACTCTCAGTGTGTCAACATAACTGTCACTGAGACAACATCTGTGCCATTTTTGCAAAGACAAACACTTTGAGCGTCTTCAGAACCCATCCCTGGTAGACATCTCCATAGATTTTAGAACAGAATGACTACAAAGACATGGAAGATGGTACAACTCTCTTACCTCAGGGTCACTGTTGAATGACGCGAGAGAGATGTCTTCAGCTGTTCTGGAAGAATCATCTGTCCCACGTGGTCTCTCTCTCACCTGAGGTACCTTCCCACATTGAGGACAAAGACATGTACTCAGGGCCACCACAGAATATGAAGACATTGGTAAAGGTGTGGGGAGTGAGTCTCCATTTGTATTGAACCCATAACTAGAGTATGGTGTGGTTAAATACAACGATGGAACTATTTGGTGTCTTAGTACCTGGCAGGTAGTATCTGGGGTATTCAACTGCGAAAAAAATAGAAAACATTCAGCACTCAATTGCTAATATATATACATGGTGTATTTGAAATGTAGTACAAATAATGTATTGATAAAACATTTGGGGATTGAGAGAGCTATCGCTTCCTATTTACACATGCTGTAAAACATTACACACAACTTTCAGTGTGTCAACACAACTGTCACTGAGACAACATCTGTGCCATTTGTGCAAAGACAAATACTGCGAGCGTCTTCCGAACTCATCACTAGTAGACATCCCCATAGATATTAGAACAGAATAAATACTAAGACATGGAAGATGGTACAACTCTTTTACCTCAGGGTCACTGTTGAATGAAGTGAGAGAGATGTCTTCCGCTGTTGTTGAACGAAAGCCAGCCCCACGTGGTCTCACCCAACGTGGTCTTGCCCCACGGGGTCTCTCTCTCACCAGAGGTTCCTTCCCACATTGAGGACATAGAGATGTACTCAGGGCCACCATAGAATATGGTGACTTTGGTGAGGGTGTGGGGAGTGAGTCTCCATTTGTATTTAACCAATAACTAGAAGACGGTGTGGTAAACACAAAGATGGAACTATGGCGTCTTAGTACCTGGCAGGTGGTATCTAGGGTATTCAACTGTGAAAAAAACAGAAAACATTTAGCACTCATTTGCTAATATATATACATGGTGTATTTGAAATGTAGTACAAATAATGTATTGATAAAACATTTGGGGATTGAGGGATCTATTGCTTCCTATTTACACATGCTGTAACACATTACACACAACTCTCTGTGTGTCAGCACAACTGTCAATGAGACAACACCGGTGCTATTTGTGCGAAGACAAACACTTTGAAGCGTATTCAGAACTCATCACTAGTAGACATCCCCATAGATATTAGAACTGAATAAATACTAAGACATGGAAGATGGTACAACTCTCTTACCTCAGGGTCACTGTTGAATGATGTCAGAGAGATGTCTTCCGCTGTTTTGGAACGAAAGCCAGCCCCACGTGGTCTCACCCAACGTGGTCTTGCCCCACGGGGTCTCTCTCTCACCTGAAGTACCTTCCCACATTGAGGACATAGAGATGTACTCAGGGCCACCATAGAATATGGTGACTTTGGTGAGGGTGTGGGGAGTGAGTCTCCATTTGTATTGAACCCATAACTAGAGAACAATTTGGTTAAATACAAAGATGGAAAAATGTGGTGTCTTGGTACCTGGCAGGTAGTATCTGGTGAATTTGACTGTGAATAAAAACAGAAAGCATTCAGCACTCAATTCCTAATATACATAAATGGTTTATTAGAAATGTAGTTGAAATAAAGTATAGATAGAACATTTAGGGATTGAGAGAGCTATCGCTTCCAGTTTACACATGCTGTAAAATAATACACACAACTCTCAGTGTGTCAGCACAACTGTCAATGAGACAACACCTGTACCATTTGTGCGAAGACAAACACTTTGAGCGTCTTCAGAACCCATCAGTGGTAGACATCTCCATAGATATTAGAACAGAATAAATACAAAGACATGGAAGATGGTACAACTCTTTTACCTCAGGGTCACTATTGAATGACGTGAGAGAGATGTCTTCAGCTGTTCTGGAAGAATCATCTGTCCCACGTGGTCTCTCACTCACCTGAGGTACCTTCCCAAATTGAGGACATAAACAGAGACATGTACTCAGGGCCACCACAGAAAATGAAGACATAGGTAAAGGTGTGGGGAGTGAGTCTCCATTTGTATTGAACCCAAAACTAGAATAAGGTTTGGTTAAATACAAATATGGAACTATGAGGTGTCTTAGTACCTGGCAGGTAGTATCTGGGGTATTCAACTGTGGAAAAAACCCAGAAAGCATTTAGCACATTTACCAATATATATACATGGTGTATTTGTAACTTAGTTCAAATAATGTATTGGTAAAACACTTAAGAAATGATTATACTTACAGGTCCTTCTTGTATCTTCTTCCTAGACGACTGTGAAGACAGATTGGTTAAAAACAAAGATGTACCAATGTTATGTTTTACTACCTGGATGATATTGTCTGGTGTATTCAACTGTGAAACAAAAAAGAAAACATTTAGCACATTTGCCAATATATATACATGGTGTATTTCAAATGTTGTTCAAATAATGAATTGATAAAACATAAGGATTGATTATATTTACAGGTCCTTCTTGAGTCTTCTTCCTAAAAGACTGTGAAGACAGAATTCCAGGTAAGGTTTGTCTTATTTCCATGGTTAGCTACCTGTACTTGTGTTCTATTTGGCAATAATTACGATAATAATCTGTTAGGAATTTGTTTCTTTAGCAAACAACATTCCATGCCGTTCTTGTTTTCACATTTGATTACATTTGGAGACTAATTCAAATTAGCCGCAGAGCAGACCAATTAATATATACTGAAATGTTGTGTTGGAGTGGCTACTAAAAAGGTGACTTTTTGGAGAGGCTACTAGAAAAAGGAGCCTTATCATTACAACCGATCCTACAGTCTCTGCCAATCAAACCTTGCTTGAAGATCTCATTTCAGGACCTGAGAGAGCTACCACTTCTTATTACTGTTAAACTACGAATTTGTTTTGGTTTGTTAGTGCCGCAATTTTGTGAAAAATAAATAAAAATAATTAGAATAGTAGATTGAGCATTAATAAAGGACAAAAAGCTGTATAAGAATACGCGTTAACACGTGCGATTAATTTAAAATACTTAACGCCGTAAATTTGCTGTGGCCGTTAATGCGTTTTACATTTTCAAGCCAGGGCGCCATACAATAAGAGTTAGACTTTAGCAGGAGCTGACAGGATCGCGCAACTGTCACGCATTTATTGTTTATCAGAAACTTTAGGGCGGCTGACTTGACCAGAACGTTTTTCTTCCAGTCTATATTCTGATTAATTCTTCACAATGTCCCAGGTGTATTTTATATAGAGTACTTTCACTGTGCTTGTCCTGACAACATAAGTGCACAGAAATTGCAGTTATAATGGGCAATGACAGTATAGGCAGAAATCTAATTGTCTTCATTTACAATGAAGGGGCTAACTGTACATTAAACATCGCAATGGACAGGAAATCTTTTCCATCATTTCTATCCTAAAATCCAAACTTTGATCAGTGTCAGTTTTTAACTGCAACATGTTTTTTTTTCTAATCAATTGTAACAAATACTATTAGAAATAAATATTGATGCAAAGAACACCTCAATGAGGTGCGCATCCACAGCATTGTAAGACCCTAGTTGCTCATGTCTCACCACCCCATCTGCAGATATGGCAACACATTAATGTTTCTCCCACCTCGGCCAGGCACATGGACAGTTGCACATTGGCCAAGGATATTGTACCGACAGTGTTGAGTTTTGGCTTGGTAGAAGCCTGCTTTATCAACTAAGAGGTACTTGTGATGGTTCAGTTTGTAGTTTCTATGGCCTTAAGGTGGTGTTCCAGTTATGTATTGTAATTTCAAATGATTTGTCACCAGAAATGTATGATGTGAATGTACTTACAGGCCTTCTGTGGGCTTTTGTCTCCCGAGAGCCCAGTGGATTTAGCTGTGAAGTTCAAAAGAGGTTAGTCTCGGTTGCATGGTTACCTAGCTATACTTAGGTTTAATTGAGCTGATAATGCAACTTATATACTGTTATTTGTAATGTTCTCTGGTCCGATTGTAAACCTTGAGATAGACTAAGATAATACATAGGAAAAAACACAGAAAACCTTGAA
>JACXGJ010010354.1:0-22117 GCA_016801105.1 Esox niger | reverse complement strand
CCCTACTAGAGATAAAAGCATGGATGAGCTTCTCTTGGTCTTTTTGGGACACCAGGCTTTTGATTCTGGATATATTTTTCAGATGGTAGAATGCTGTTTTGGTGACCGATTTGATATGACTGTTAAATGTGAGGTCCGAGTCTATCAGAACACCAAGATTACGGACTTGATCCTTGGTTTTAAGGGCCCGAGCATCCAACTCTTTCCTAATAATTGTTCTTTTATTTTTGTTGCCAAACACAATAATCTAATTGTAGACAATTTTGGTTCATCCAGGTATTTATGTGGTCTATATATTGACACAGAGAGTCTATTGAGCTGTTGTCGTACGGTCCGAGAGACATATATATTTGAGTATCATCGGCATAGCTGTGGTAGTTAATGTTGTTGTTCTTTAGAATTTGGCCCAAAGGTAGCATATAGAGATTGAACAGAAGTGGTCCCAGAACTGATCCCTGTGGAACTCCACATGTCATAGCCACCATGTCAGATTCATGATTACCAATGGTGACAAAGAAACTCCGGAAAAACAGCATTGGCCAGCACAGTGAAACATAGCGGGACTCTTAGAGATGACTGATGAAGATGGTGTGATCTGTTCAGGTGCATAGCTAGCAGCAGACCTGAGCTGGCTACATTCATGACAGCCACCAGGGAAGCCATGAATCCCAGGAGATAAAAGTAGGTGAGATACCGCATCGACACTCAGAAACCTAATCGGGTAATGGAACAGAAAATTGCATCCTAACTGCGAATGGACAAGAACGCTTGGCTAACACCCAAATAGAACCCATAGGGAAAGAGTCAGGAAACACAACACCAGTCACTGTGTGAATGAGAGAGAAACAGAGTAACGTGCATTACCACCTGCAAGCATGATTCCACAACATCCAGCCAAACACCCAAAGAACCGTCACTTAGATCCCACGTCCAAATGGAAATTAGCTCCCCAACCTCCTTGCAAAACTGATGGGATGGCAGGGAGAGGCCAAAAAAGAGGACCAGGAAAAAAATAACTTGAGACATTATGTGTGTGTGTGTGTGTGTGTGTGTGTGTGGGTTGGGGGGTGAAGCAACATGCAGAAGCAAACATAATCGAAAACAAAATAAACCAAATCGATGGGCTGAGGCAGAAAAGGGCACAGTGAGCAGTCAGACAAAACACATTCAAACAGCGGCCACACCAACCACCAACCACAGCCCTGTCAGAAGCACAACAGACACCGCCAGCATCCTCAGTAGCAAAGCGGTCATGCAATCAGAATGTGAACGCCTGGACCCGATACGGAGGAAGCCACGAACCCACGAAAGTGGATGCCCATGAGACAAACAGAAGTCTGTACACATGCATCACTGAGCCAGGGTCCATGTAGGGACTGTGAACGCTCAATATCTGACATCAGTGACTACAGGCTAAAAACAAAAAATGGGATAGTGGGGTCCCGGAGGAACCAGAGGAAGGGGACACAGTTGAGCAAGTTTCATGCCAGGGGCAAGGAAATGTAGAGGTGCAGCCGCACCACCAGATAACGGATGCTAACGTTTTTGGTGACAGAAAAGGGAGGTCCGACACCCCACTCACCACCCCACAGGCACACAAGCCACACAGGCACCACACTGACAATCCGACCACAGGGTAAAGTAAAAGAACAAGACTGATGAAGACAGGACACATGCATTGGTAAAACCAGAGCTCAGCATAAAGGCAAGCCGTGCTCACCCATGCGGAGTGCTCACTCCCTCTTCACTTGCTTATCCTGGTTAGCATGTCCATGGCAATCAATGCAAAGCCAAAAACAAGGTGGAGGAAATAGACTTGTCCAATCAATAGTCAGGCCCAAGTAGATGTGCAACAACCAGAAAAAGCTATCATAAAGAAAACAATCACAGCTGGCAAGGAGGAGCCAACGTCAGTGGATCTGAGCCCTGACGAATGTAAAGAGGTAGAAATCACATCGAACAACCAGGACAGCAAGGTACAGCAGCATATGGAGGAAAGGGAGAAAACCCATGGAGCGGATATGCAGCAAGCAAAACTAGATGGAAAACAAGTATTATCACATGCTGAGGTGCCACTGGCCCTCTTAACAACGTGTTAGCCAGTAATAAGCTTTACCAGTATCTACTAACTTACTGGAACAGTCAAAAGAATTGAGCAATTGCTAGCGAGTCTGCCAAAGCTATTTAATTTTATGGCAATGTACTTTTTCTTTCATTCGGGAATGACATTGATACAAACTATCAATCAAGGTGACGACAACTAACTTTATCATAAAGATGAGAGAATTGTGGATTCTACCAGAAATAGACGCAACACTGTATAACGGTAAGGTTATATTGCAGCCCACAAATAATATTAATAACTGTTGTTGCTCTCAGTAGATTCAAACTTAGGTCGTCCACCTGAGAGATAGTGTCTGTAACTACTTCGTCACGGCATTACACATTGCAGTAGTTGCTAGACATCACTGAGCATTGTATTAAACTGACTAACGTTTCTTATTAAGTTAACCTCCACCATAGTGTCTATGAAATGTATGGCTTTTGCCACTGGCTGTTTTAACAGCTTATTAGCCAGTAATAGGCTTACTAGTATCTACTATCTTCTTAGGAATATTCAAAAGAATTGAGCAATTGCTAGCGAGACTGAAGATGAACCTTTCCATACCAGAAACAGTCGCAATATAACCATATACAGTTTTAGATATGGCTTACCATAATGTAACTACTGTAAGTTATAGCCAGCCAATGTGTTTGTCTATCCTAAACCAAAACGCATGCACGGAAGCGTACTGCGAAAACCCACCAGAAACAGTCGCAATATGAGCGTAAACTGTTTTATTTCAGGCTTACTATAATGTAGATACTGAAGATTTTAGCCAGCGAAGTATTTTTCTATACGTATATTGAAGCCATTTCTATGGAAGTAATCATATTTTGATTTTGTTTGGTAATACCTGGGAAAACCTGTGTTGCAAATGGAACGTAGAAATAGGAATGTGAACAGTTGACTAGTGATTTAGAATAATTTAATTTGATTGGCTGTTAGATTTAGTATAAAAGAAATTGAACCCTGCTAATCAGCTAGAAGCCACTGGACTTTGGAGCATCACTGTCTTTTGACATACACAGTTAATTTATAAGAAAAGTAAAGATCCTAAGTTTTATACTTTATGTTTTGAAATTCATGAGTAAACAGTCAAACGAAGAATTTTGGATTCAAGACTTTTATTTACTGACGTTTTAAGTTGAGTACAAAATAACTTTGAGGTCCTAGGCTAGTGAGTCAGCTCGTTGCACTCACAGCAAAGTCAAAAGACTGCTCGACATATTCAAAATATCGAGCAAATTCATAAGATTCCTTGACAAAGCCAAAAGAAGAGCCGCATTAGAAGACCGCTATAGAGAGAAGCCAGGCTCTTGTGAGGAAGGCTAGCTCATGACGGCGAGCTAATCGACTGGACTGAGCTGAGGAAATCTGCTGGCTGCTGTTAGTGAAGAAAACAGACCAAGACCGCTGAAAACTACGCCGCAGCTCAAGAGCACACAGAGATAGCCAGAGGTAGCTTACTTTGAGTGTGAGTTGTCGGTTGAATAAGCTTTCCTTGGAACATGTCTGATATTTCCTTCTTGGCTAACCATCGTCTAAAAGTGACAGTAAGTGTCCACTGGATATTCGGTTTAGAAGGTCATAGAGCCGTTATTGAAGAAATATCTACACTACAATAACTACTTTCACAAGTGTTTGTGAATGCATGAGAAGAGAAGAAGCTGTGGACAATTCGAGGAATTGTGACAGATTTGTGTGAAGATCTTTGAGTGACACAACATGGCAGATGAAAGCGCAGCTGCGCGTGTTAACCAAAAGAAGGCGCCAAAGCCCACAGAAAAGGCTGTAGAGGAGAAAATGCAAAGGCTGAAAGGGGAACGCAAGGGAAAGTTAGCGCAAGTAACCAAACGGAAAAATTACTTAGCCAAATTGAAGGAAAATTAACAAACTGTTAATTTCATTAAAGATGAAGCATTGCTAATGTTTAACATATACTTAGGACAGTATGAAGGGATTAATGAAGAGTTGTGTGAGTTAATAAATGAAGATCAGTGGATCAAGATGCTTATGAGAACACGGTTTATAGAAGACACAAACAAGTGGATTGCAGATGTCTTAAAAGATGAGGAAGATGATATTAAGCCACATGATAGCGAATCCAAATCTAACTCAATGGTAAGCCACACTTACAGTACTAATTCTGCAATGCTGAGAATTAGAGCTGAACGTGAAGTGCAGTTGGTAAGAGCTGCAGCAATGAAAAGGGAGAGATGCGATAGAACAGGAAGAAATCTGCTTTTGAATTAGAAAAGAGTAATTGGAGCTTGAAATTGAGCTTGCCGCTTCAGAAGCCAAATTAAAGATGTAGGAAGAATTTGAAGCTGCTCATGAATCTATCAATGATTTATTAGAGCCACCTTCAGGACCCAGATTTGAACCTCTTACGCATAGACAAGAAAAACACAATGTTGACGATTATGTACGTTGTGGAGCTGGTAAGCCATCTCTTACCTTCAATCCAAAGCTGGCCACTCAAGTTGGTGCTTCAGATAGAAGAATGTAATTGTTACAGTTATATGCTGGCAGCAGCACGCCGTGTCTTAATCCCCATGATCACACTGATTCTTCAACAGATAGCCTGCAGAAAGTGCTACAGCGTCAAAACGATGTCACAGAGATGCTCATTAAACAACAGATTTTGCCTCATCTGCCTCAAAGAGATATGTCCAAGTTCACAGGAGATCCTCTGACTTACAGATCTTTCTTAAGGGAATTCAAGCATGCTATCAACAGTAAGACAGACAGTCATCAAGACCGGCTGTACTACCTCGAACAGTTCACGAGTGGAGAGCCACTTGATCTCATTTGGAGCTGTGAGCACATGGGACCCGATAAAGCTTACAAAGAAGCCAGAAACCTGCTTTATCGTCACTATGGAGATGAAATTACCATTGCTACAGCTTACATCAAAAAGGCTATGGAATGGCCCCAGATAAGGCCAGAAGACAGAAAAGTATTGAATGCCTTTGCTTGTTCCTGATTGGATGTTGCAACACAGTGAATGATGTGGACTACATAGACGAAATTAACAATCCTACCAACATGAAGTCCATTTTATCCAAACTTCCATTCAAACTTAAAGAAACATGGAGTTAGTTATGCTCATGACATTCAAGAAAGAAGAAAAAATGAGCCAGGGGCCTGATTTAGTGGATGCAACCAAGCATTAGAAAATGTGAGTCTAAAAGAAGCAGCTTTGTTGTGAATGTGTCTGCTACCGAAAAGTATGTCAGTTAAAGCCAACCTGAGAAGAAACCTTTTGCAGTCAAGTCAGCAAGTGTCTTCCAAAGTCCCTGTCTTTACTGCCAGAAGAACCATGCACTAAATGAGTGCAACAAGATACTAGAACAGCGTCTGAAAGAAAGAATTCAGTTCTTGAAAACGAACAGCTTTTGTTTTGGGTGTCTGACGGCAGGTCATATGTCCAAGGATTGTAAGAAAAGGGCCTCTTGCCAAGAATGTCTCGGCCTAAAGAGAAGTTTCAAGGTTGGAGATGTCATCCTCGTCGCAGATTCGTTCCTGCCAAGAAACTCCTGGATGTTAGGCAGAATTATGAGGGTGATGCCCGACTCCAAAGGTGTTATCCGAAGTTCTGAAGTTCGGACGAAGATCAGCATCTTTCAAAGACCCATAACTAAACTTTGCTTATTGCAGGGAGAAGACTGAATATAGAAGAGAAAGACTTGAATGAACTAGAAATACTTACCTGTGATTGAATATTGAATAGAATAGAAATTACCAGTTTAATTTTGAAATGTAATTTGTTGTTAATACTTAATGTTTACCTTTAAATACTTCCATGTGAAAAGGAGAATATTCTCACTAAAGGCAATTGTGAAATTGTTAAATGTAGAAATGTGAATGGCCTCAGTTTAAGTTTAAGGTGATAATTGAGATGCTAAGGCCTAGTCAATTAGGGACCAGGATATGTTGAAGCCATTTCGAAGGAAATAAAAATATTTTGAGTTTATTTTGTAAGACCTGGGAAAATCTGTGTTGCAAATGGAATGTAGAAATTGGAATGTAAACAGTTGACCAGTGATTTAGAATAATGTAATGTGATTGGCTGTTAGATTTAACATAAAAGAAATAGAACCCTGCGAAACATCTAGAAGCCACTGGACTTTAGAGCAACACAGTCTTTTGAAATGTATAGATCAGGGGTCTCC
This sequence comes from Esox niger, assembly GCA_016801105.1. Taxonomy (NCBI): domain Eukaryota; kingdom Metazoa; phylum Chordata; class Actinopteri; order Esociformes; family Esocidae; genus Esox; species Esox niger. The sequence continues at coordinate 15,838 of JACXGJ010010354.1, read as the reverse complement.
AAACTATTCCACGGAGGGCTGTGTGTCTGCAGGTTTTCTCTCTCTCCTTGTACTTGATTGACTAATTAGGCTACTGATTGGTTAATATCTACCTTCACCTGGTTGTGTAGGTGTGAACTGGGAACCAATTTATAGGAAAAACTAATAACCCGCAGACACACGGCCCTCCGTGGAATAGTTTGGAGACCCCTGGTATAGATCCTAAGTTTTATACTTTATGTGTCACGTCCTGGCTATGCCCCTAGCCATTTCTGCACTGGGCTAGGGCCATAGTCAGGACAGGACAGAAAGAGGTGCCTCTAGGCATCTCTATTTAAGTTTGGTCTCCGCAATTGGAGGCAGGTGTAGATTGTTGCCTCCAATTTGGGATCCCATTTATGTGTATGTTTGACCACACTCTGTGTGGATTATTATGGTTGGTAGTTGCTGTTTAGCTAAATACCCAGTCACGGTATGCTGCTTTCATTTTGGTTTCTTTACTTTAAATAAAAACTATGGAATATTACCACCGCCACGTCTCTGCGCCTGTGTCCTACTCCCAGCCATGTGACATTACGTCTTGAAATTCATAAGAAAAGAGTCAAAGAATTTAGCAAAAACGGTTCATTAACGAAAATGGGTACATTCTATTTGTTTTAAAAACAACTACTGTAGCAGGTAGCTAGTATTTCGTTTTGGTTGCTTATTGGTAGAAAGACCTCTGGTGTACTGGATCCAGCCTTGAAAACACACCTATGTCATCACAAGCTGATTCCATTGCCTGAAAAAGACCTTCCACCGCCATGCAGAGAATAAATCTTCTATTGGGTTGAGAAAAGGGCTGTATGGTGGAAGGCAAACTTTTATGAATCGCTGGTTGATGTTGAACCACTCGCGTATCCGGATGCCACAGTGAAACCTGAAATTGTCCCAAACCACAACATAGACAGAATGCACTGCCTGCTGATGATCCTGCTGCACACGCACTAACAACATCCTGAAGACCTACCAGACATGGAAGGAGATGTTCAGTGTTATATGGCCCCAGGGTTGCATGATGGTGCAGAACCCCATGATTACTTATGGCTGCACAAAGGGTGACATTGCCACCACGCTGGCCAGGGACTTCCAAAATGACATGTTGGCCAATTATGTTCCTGCCTATCCTTCTCCTCTTTTCCAGATTGAACCCAGTTTCATCTACAAAAATGTATTGATGGGGTCTTTCCATGGAATCCAATTCAAACACTATACATAAAAATAGATAAATAAGCAATTTAGTAAGTGATACAGAAAGACAGAATTCTGCAATTGTGTATTTGTATGCACACCTTATTTACATACCCTACAATATTGTGCAGTCTATGGTAACAATTTTTTAGTAACAGGATTGTACTGTAAGCATCGGCACAGTGTATCTGAGCTTACTTGCAAATACTGAATTTGTAGTTCTTCGACCCTTTCTGAGTTGCGCCAAAGGGTACTCTGTACACTCACTTGCTTCATGCGTACCCTGTTGCGTTGGAGGACAAGGTCAATGGTAGAAAGGCTGACACTGTTGATTCCTTCAAAGTTTACATTGTCTTCAACAACTCTTTGCTGTATTTCACGTAGTCAAAAGGCATTGTTTTGAAGGACCATATCAACAATGAGAGCCTCTTGCTGTTGAGAGAACATAGCAGGCCTTCCACCCTTATGTGGTAGTCTAGCAATTCTGCAAGAAAGAAAAATGCCCTTACAAGCATGAATATTGTAAAAATAGAAGGGACATTACTTCTATACTGTATGTAACCTGTTGTATGGTGAGAAAGGATTCCTTCCACACTGCTTTTTCTGTGTGATAAACTGACTCAAATATCTAATGTAAACTTTCAATTACCAAAATGAAAAGAAAGAATTAACTGTTCTCTTTTCTGAATGTTCTGATTATAGTGGCCACAGAGAATCTGATCAAATTGTATTGTACTCTTTGTCCTGCTTCCCTCCTTATGATTCCATGGACATGAACATGGTCTTTCACAGTTGCACATATATTCAGTGCAATTGGTTTGATCACATCATTAGAAACAAGAAACCAGGCAAGCCCAGTTTAGCCGGCTTACAATAGAAAGTGTTGTCCGCCCGAGATTCAAACCCAGGTAACCCACATGGAAGGCTGTGTCATTAACCACTGGCCGTTTCAACAGCTAATTGGCCATTCATGAATTATATTGATAAAGTTAAACTTACCAACGTTTCTTACTACGTTTACCTCCACCACAAATAGTGTCTATGAACTTTATGGCGCTTGCCACTGGCCGTTTAAACAGCATATTAGCCAGTAATAGGCTTTACCAGTATCTACTAACTTACTGGAATAGTCAAGAATTGAGCAATTGCTAGCAAGTCTGCCAAAGCTATTTCATGACATTAGAACGTTCATGGCATAACAACATACTTTTGTCCTTAATACATGAATTAACTGGCGAGACATACGTGATACAATAACTATCAATAACTTTTTCATCAAGTGAAAAGACGAGAGAATCATGGACTGTCCCAGAAATAGTTGTAATATTGTATAACAGTTTTATTCCGGGCCACAAATAAAATTAATGAACGCCATTGCTCTCAATAGATTCAAACTTAGGTCTTCCATGTGAGAGGCACTGCCTTTAACCACTACGCCACAGCATTACACATTTCAGCAGTCACTAGACACCATTGAGCATTGTGTTAAACTGACTAATGTTTCTTATTACATTTACCTCCACCATAGCATCTATGAACTGTATGGTCACTGCCCGTTTTAACAACTTATTTGCCAGTTATAGGCTTACTAGTATCTACTATCTTCCCAGGAATAATCATAAGACTTGAGCAATTGCTAGTGAGACTGAAGAATAACTTTTTCATGCCAGAAAAAGTCGCAATATAATTCTACTTCTACTGTGAGAGTCTATGTAGCCTTGTTTTACGTAGTTCTATTTGTACTATAAATGTTCCTGCTAGTCCAAACACTATTCAGAATTGAAGTCCATTCAAGTGGACAAACAAAACAATTTCCATTTGAACAAGATCATGCCATTGTTTTACATTGGAGTCCAGAACGCCACCCTCCACATCAAAGAAATTCTGCAAAGAATTATAGAGGGCACTCAACTATTCCACAATATTCTGTCACGGTCCCGGCCAGCTGGGGCCGTTCCGGTCCGTGTTTTCTGTATGTCGGTGATCTGTCTTGTCCTTGTTTCTGTTGATGAGTGTATTTAGTTCACCTGTGTTTTGCCCCCACCTGTTTCTGTTCTGCTCGTTAGTCTCTGTATTTAGTTCAGTCAGTTTCTCCCTGTGTTGGTCGGATTATTGTTGTTGGTGTCATGTAGCTGTAGCTGTAGCTGTAGCTGTAGCTGTAGCTGTAGCTGTAGCTGTAGCTGTAGCTGTAGCTGTAGCTGTAGCTGTAGCTGTAGCTGTAGCTGTAGCTGTAGCTGTAGCTGTAGCTGTCATTGTCATGTGTTGTTGCGCCTGTGTTTGTTGCTCCTGCTCCTGCTCCTGCTCCTGCTCACACAGTTTAAGTTCGTTTGTTTTTTTGTTGTAGTGCACGGCACTCTGTTTTGTTTTCCTTTTTGTTTATTAAAGTCCTTCCCTTGAACCCCTGCATCTGCCTCCATCTCCCTTTTTGGATTTTATGTTTTTTGGATTCCCCACACCACCACCGCACGTGACATATTCACCAACGCAGCAAAATCCATACCAAGTTTTTCCAAGAAAAACTATAACATCCCCATACCATGTAGAAAGAATAATATTTTTACATATTTTTTTTATATACAAACGATGATGTGGGATACCATTGTTCATAAATAGCGTTGTACTTACTTCATATGTGGATGGTTCATGTCTCTGAGTTGTTGGAGCTGTCTGGCCATTACGCTTACACATTGCATCCAGATACTGTTTCCATACAAATTATCATATTCTAAATACTTTTGCCTGTTAAAATCTAGTCTAAAACGTTTTTATATAATGTCCTTTTTTGGAATGAAAGCGATGCAGTGATGAGCGCGACACAAGTCTTTGTTGATACTCCATGGACTGCAGCTTGGGTAAGGAGGAGCCACTGGATCTGAGGTCGTGCCATAGACCATGTGATTCCCTGGGAGACCTTTCTGAATTGCAATTGGAAGCCAGGCATCAGATGACCTAGCAAAACGTTGTTAGCGATTGGTCAACAAAGAATAGACTAAGGAACAGCAGATGCACTAAACTCCATTACATGGAGTGCGTAACGGCCACCATTTTGGTGCAACCTGGTGTTTTTCTTACGTAGGCTGTGATGCACGTAGGTAAACAAGCCTTACGTCAACCGCTTCATTGGAATTAGCCGCTAACCGGTAATTAAAATATAATAATCATTCGGTATCAATTAATACACTTCCACAACAAGTCATCATCCGCAGAACCGTGGAAGCTGCCTGACAAGGGTTAACAAAGAGTGGTTTTGAAAGATATAGTCCTGTACTCTCTGGGAACCATCACCTTATCGTAGTGGAGAGGTTTGTGTGTCCCTATGAACCTGAGGGCTGTGTTCTCTGGGGCCTAGTGCTCCTGGTAGGGTTTCCCATGGCAAAATGGTCTCAGGGGCGGAGACAGACTAAGAATGGTTCACACAAAACCCTATGATAAAATGAGGAAGAGGAGTGACCCTGCCCGGAGGAAGCTCGGGGCCCCCGTCTGGAGCCAGCCCCAGAGTGAGTGTTCGCCAGCGAGCACCTGGTGGCCAGGTTTGCTACGGAGCCGGGTCGGGCTTAGCCCGAAAAGTGAAATGGCGCCCCCCTCTACATCATATGGGCCCACCACCCATGGGAGGAACCGCTGGGGATGGGTGCGCTGCCGTATAGGTGGTAGTGAAGGCCTGGGGCCTCTGGGGACGTGGAACATCACCTCTCTGTAGGGTAAGGAGAAGGAACTTGTGGGGGAGGTGGAGTGCAATCAGTTAGATCTGGTGGGGCTTACTTCCACGCACAGTCTCGGTTCTGGAACCGTACTCCTGGATAGGGGATGGACTCTATTCTTCTCTGGAGTTGCTCAGGCTGAGCGCCGCTATGTTAGAGTTTACCCCGGTGGATGAGAAGGTTGCCTCCCTACGCCTATGGGTTGTGGGGGGAGAACTCTGACTGTTGTTTGTGCGTATGCCCCAAACAGCAGTTCGGAGTATTCAGCCTTCTTGGAGACTCTGAATGGAGTCCTGTATGGGGCTCCAGTAGGGGACTCTATAATTCTGGTGGGGGACTTCAACGCGCACGTGGGCAATGATGGAGACACCTGGAGAGGCGTGATAGGGAGAAACCGCATCCCTGATCTGAACTTGAGTGGTTGTTTGTTGTTAGAGTTCTGTGCTAGTCATGGATTATCTATAACCATGTTCGAACATAAGGATGCTCATAAGTGTACGTGGTACCAGAGCACCCTAGGCCGAAGGTTGATGATCGATTTTGTAATCATGTCTTCGGATCTGAGGCCACATGTTTTGGACATTCGGGTAAAGAGAGGGGTGGAGCTGTCAACCGATCACCATCTGGTGTTGAGTTGGGTTAGGGGGTGGGGAAAGACTCTGGACAGACCAGGAAGGCCCAAACAGGTAGTGCGGGTGAACTGGGAACGTCTGGAGGAGGCCCCCGTTTGAAAGATGTTTAACTCACACCTCCGGCGGAGCTTTTCTGACATCTCTGTGGAGGTTGGGGGCATTGAAACTGAGTGGTCAATGTTCAAAGCTTCCATTGCAGAAGCTGCGGTGGGGAGTTGTGGCCTAACGGTCCTAGGTGCCTCAAGGGGCGGTAACCCTCGTACACCTTGGTGGACACCAGTGGTCAGGGAAGCCGTCCGACTGAAGAAGGAGGCCTTCTGGGAAATGTTATCCCAGAGGACTCCGGAGGCAGTTGCAGAGAACCAGCGGAGCTGAAGGGCTGCGACATCTTCCGTGAAAGAGGCAAAACAGCGGATGTGGTAGGAGTTCGGGGAAGCCAAGGAGATGGACTTTCGGTCGGCACCAAGGTGTTTCTGGAAAACCGACGCCACCTCAGGAGGGGGAATCAGGGAACCATCCAAGCTGTGTACAGTAAGGATGGAACACTGTTTGCCTCAAATGAGGAGGTATTGGGGCGATGTAGGGACACTGAGGAACTCCTAAATCCCACTAATACGCCCTCTTTAGTAGAGGCAGAGCTGGAGGCTGATGGGGAAGCATCGTCAGTCTCCTTGACAGAAGTCACTGAGGTAGTTAAACAGCTGCACAGCGGCAAAGCTCCGGGGATTGATGAGATTCGTCCAGAAATGTTGAAAGCTTTGAATGTGGAGGAGATGTCTTGGATGACACGCCTCTTCAACATTGCGTGGGAGTCGGGGGCAGTGCCTAAGGAAAAAAGGGGGACCAGAGGGTGTGTGCTAATTATAGAAAGTCTACTCAAAGGTGTTGGAAAGGAGGGTTTGGCAGATTGTCGAACCTCTGATTGTAGAGGAACAATGCAGATTCTGTCCTGGTCGTGGAACAACCGACCTGCTCTTTACTCTTGCAAGGATCCTGGAGGGGGCCTGGGAATATGCCCATCCGGTCTGCATGTGCTTTGTGGATCTGGAGAAGGTGTATGACCGGGTCCCCCGGGAGATACTGTGGGAGGTGCTTTGGGAGTATGGAGTAAGGAGGTCCCTTCTTAGGGCTATCCAGTCCCTGTACTTTCAAAGTGGGAGCTGTGTTTGGGATCTCGGTAGTAAGTCGGACTTGTTCCAGGTGGGGGTTGGCCTCCATCAGGGCTGCGCTTTGTCACCAATCCTGTTTGTAACGTTTATGGACAGGATATCGAGACGGAGTCGGGGTGGGGAGGGTTTACAGTTCAGTGGGCTGGGGATCTCATTGCTGCTTTTTGCAGATGATGTGGTCCTGATGGCATCATCGGTCTCTGACCTCCAGCACTCACTGGACCGGTTCGCAGCTGTGTGCGAAGCGATTGGGATGAGGATTAGCACCTCAAAATCTGAAGCCATGGTTCTCAGCAGGAAACCGATGGAGTGCCTCCTCCGGGTAGAGAATGAGGTTTTATCCCAAGTAAGGGAGTTCATGTATCTTGGGGTCTTGTTCACGAGTGAGGGAAAAATGGAGCTGGAGATTGGCTGGAGAATCGGAGCAGCGGGAGCGGTATTGCATTCCCTTTACCGCACCGTTGTGACGAAAAGACAGCTGAGCCGGAAAGCAAAGCTCTCGATATACCGGTCAATTTTCATTCCTGCCCTCACCTATGGTCATGAAGGCTGGGTAATGACCAAACGAACTAGATCGCGGGTACAATTGGCTGAAATGAGTTTTCTCAGAAGGGTGGCTGGCGTCTCCCTTAGAGACAGGGTGAGAAGCTCAGTCATCTGTAAGGAACTCGGAGTAGAGCCGCTGCTCCTTTGCATTGAAAGGAGCCAGTTGAGGTGGTTTGGCCATCTGGTAAGGATGCCCCCGGGACGTCTCCCTAGGGAGGTGTTCCAGGCACGTCCAGCTGGGAGGAGACCTCGGGGTAGGCCCAGGATTAGGTGGAGAGATTATATTTCGTCACTGGCCTGGGAACGCCTCGGGATCCCCCAGTCAGAGCTGGCAAATGTATAGAGGTAATGCAGAATAGAGGTAATGCAGCACAGCACACTTGTTTTTAGATCTCTAGCACATTTGGATAGTGAGCTATTAAAAAAGGGTGTTTTCCAAATATAAATTATTGTTAATTTACTGAAATCTGAAATGACAAAGCTAAGGGGCGTTCCCTTGACAAGGAATGTCAAAGAACAAAATGCAAATGGTTTTAGAGGTCCATGTAATCTTGATTGGAAGCTATTAAAAATAGTTCATGTTAATAGAGCTGTAACAATACATTAATTTTTTTAAATGAAATACAGATAATTAATTTGGGAAAAAACAAGTGGTGTACCTTACCGTAAAGAGGTAAAGGAACACAATATATATGTTTGTAGATCTCTAACTTATATGGATAGTGAGCTATTAAAATAGTGTTGTTTAGATTGATACATTCCTGTAAATTCACTTAAATCAACAATGGCAAAACTAAAGGGCGTACTCTTAACACGGAAAGTCAGTGAACAAAATACAAGTTGTTTTAGAGGTACATGTCATCTGCATAGGACCCACTGAAAAATTGATGTGAATTAGGTAATTGAGTTGCAATAACAAAGTTGTAGTTAGTATATTTTATATAGATAATTAATTTTGGAAAAATAAGAAGTGTACCTTAAAGAGGAAAGGCAAAGGAACACCCAACATGTGTTTGTACATTTGTAGCTCAATCAATCTGTGACAACTACGCCATCTGCTGCTCATCCTCCTCCTGCAGGAGGCGGGCTTCAGCGCTCGATGTCACCGGCCTTCTGACACCATCGCCCCATTTCATCAACTCATTGCACCTGTTGTCTCGTCTAGCCCACCTGATCATCATTCAGTCATTCCGTCAGTATATATGTTCCCTCTGCTCCCTTTGTCTTTGTGTGTTATTGTCTCCCTATCATGAGGGCAGAGGGCGAGGAGGAGTGCAGGGGGGATTAGCTAAGCACTGGGGCGATTCTGCTGCTCCGTGCTACCCCTCTTTCTCCGTCTCCAGAGGCGACAGGCATGGCACTTCCGCATCACCCCAAGTAGCTCATGCACATTCACCGATTGCTTTTCCGCTCACTCTCTGCACCGTCCCTGTTGAATTCCCCGGTTTTCCATCACTTTCCCAGTGTAAGGCGGTAGTAGATTCAGGCGCTGCTGGGAATTTTATCGACAGGGCTTTCGCATTACGCACACGTATTCCCCTCCAGGTCCTCACCAGCCCACTACCTGTGAGAGCATTAGATAACCGGCCACTAGGGTCAGGCTTTGTTAGGGAATGTACTGTCCCACTTCTTATGTTCACCTGTCACCAACAGAACGTTATTTCGTTTAACGTTCTGGATTCCCCCACGTTCCCTGTAGTTCTAGGTTTCCCCTGGCTTTCTCTCCATGACCCTATTATTTCGTGGTCTAGTCAGGTCCTCCGGGGTGGTCGCGGAAGTGCCAAGGTAGATGTCTGGGTGTTTCCGTGGGTTCGACCACAGTGGAAAGTCCAGACAGTGCTCCCGCCGTGCCAATTCCTCCCGAATACAGGGACTTAGCCGCGATCTTCTCCAAGGCTAAGGCCTCTGTGTTACCGCCTCATAGGCCGGGGGATTGCACGATAAACCTCTTAAGTGAAGCCGCACTCCCTAAGGGTCGCGTGTATCCCCTGTACCGCACCGAGACTGCGGCGATGTCCGAATATGTTGAGGAAGCGTTAGGGCAGGGATACATTAGGCCCTCCAAGTCACCGGTATCCTCGAATTTCTTCTTTGTGAAAAAGAAGGACGGTGCTTTGCGCCTGTGCATCGATGACAGGGCGCTGAATAAAATCATCATCCCGTTCCGCTACCCTCGCCCCTTAATGTCTGCGGATCGAGAGAATGCACGGGGCCCGCTTTTTCACAAAATTGGACCTCAGGAGTGCCTATAACCTGGTTCGTATCCGGAAAGGGGACGAATGGAAAACAGCCTTCAGTACTACCACTGGCCATTATGAATATTTATTGATTCCGTACGGTTTAATGAATGCTCCATCATTTTTTGAATCTTTCATCAACGACGTTTTCAGGGACATGTTGTGTATATTGACGACATCTTGATTTATACGACTACTCGCGCTGAGCATGTCTCGTTGGTGCGTAAAGTGCTTGCTAGACTGTTAGAACATGAACTCTACGTGAAAGCCGAAAAGTGTCTGTTTTTCCAGTCGTCCGTGTCCTTCCTGGGGTACTGTTTCTCGCGCACGGGTTTGGCTATGGAGGAGAACCACATTGATGCCGTGCGTAATTGGCCGACCCCAACCACGGTAAAGGGCGTGCAATGATTTTTAGGATTTTCTAATTATTACAGGAGGTTTATCCGGGGCTTTAGCCAGGTCGTGGCTCCGATCACCTCCCTCCTGAGGGGTGGGGCGACTCGGTTACGGTGGCCCACGGATGTGGAGCGGGCGTTTGTGGAACTGAAACACCGTTTCACCATTGCTCCGGTTCTGGTTCATCCCGACCCGTCGCTCCAGTTCGTTGTGGAGGTGGACGCGTCCGAATGTGGTCTTGGGGCCGTCCTCTCTCAACGAACGGGGAGTCGGAACACGCTCTGTCCCTGTGCTTTCTTTTAACAGAAACTCAGTGCAGCGGAGCGTAGTTACGATGTCGGTGATTGTGAGCTATTGGCCGTGGTTAGAGCCCTGTCGGCGTGGCGGCACTGCTTAGAGGGGGCCAAGCACCCTTTCCTCATCTGGACTGACCACCGTAACCTGGAGTACATGCGGGCAGCGAGGAGGCTGACCCCTCGCCAGGCCAGGTGGGCTATGTTCTTCTCCCGGTTTGTGTTCACTCTCACTTACAGGCGGGGAAGTAAGAACGTCAGGGCCGACGCGCTGTCTCGCCAGCATGACATGGAGGAGAGGCCGGTGGATGACGCTCCCGTACTACCGGCATCATGTATCGTGGCACCGGTGGTGTGGGTGACATTGTTCGTGCACAGCGTGACGAGCCCTCTCCGCCCTCATGCCATGAGGGCCGCACGTATGTGCCGACGTCTGTCCGTGACCGGCTCATCTACTGGGCTCACACCTCTCCCTCCTCCGGTCATCCTGGCATCGGGCAGTCTCCCTACAGCCCTGCAGACCGCCGAGGCTCTATTTACACACGTCTTCCGGCACTATGGGGTGCCCGAGGATATAGTGTCTGACCGGGGTCCCCAGTTCACATCCAGAGTATGGAATGCCTTTATGCAGCACCTGGGGGTCTCAGTCAGCCTGACCTCGGGTTACCACTCCCAGTCCAACGGTGTTCACATTTTTTGTTTTAGTTGGGAAATCTAGCAGCCATGTGCAGCACTAATTGAAGTTTATTTATTTATTCATCAGGGTAACCAGAAAAAAGAGCATTGCAGTAATCTAATCTTGAAGTAACAAATGCATGGATTAGTTTTTCTGTATTAGTTTTTGTTAGAAGGTTTCAGATTTTTGCAATTTTTCGAAGGTGAAAATAAGCAACTCTTGAGATATATTTTATAAGTTCATCAAAGGAGAGGTCGGGGTTGAGGGTAACCCCGAGATTTCTTACAGTGTTTTGAGATACGACCATGCAGCCATCGTGGTTCACAGTGAGATCTGCCAACAAAACTTTTTGTTTGTTGGGTCCTAAAATCAGCATTTCTGTTTTTCTTGAGTTTAAAAGCAAAAAGTTCTCTGTCATCCACTTCTGAATATCTGAAACACATGCTTCCAAAGTAGCTAATTTTGGGGGTTCTCCATGCTTCATCGAAATAAATAACTGTGTGTCATCAGCATAGCAGTGACAATTGACATTGTGATTCCAGATTACATCAACAAGAGACAGCATGTATAATGAGAACAAAAAAGGACCTAGAACCGAATCTTGAGGAATACCAAAACATAATAATGATTTGTCAGCGGATATACCATCCACATATACGAACTGACATCTTTCAGATAAATATAATTTAAACCAGGCTAAAACATAGCCCAATATGGGTTTCTAGTCTCTCTAAGAGAAGAGAGTGATCAATAGTGACAGAAGCAGCATTCAGATCAAGAAGCAACTGGACAGATGAGGAACATTTGTCTGAGGTCATTAGAAGATCATTTGTTACCTTCAAGAGTGCAGTCTCAGTACTATGATGGGGTCTGAAACCAGACTGGAGCAATTCATAAATGTTATTTGTCTTCATTCAGTTGTTGGGAAACACATTTTCTAAGCTTTTTGAGAGGATTGGGATGTTCGATATTGACCTATAATTGTTTAATGTGTCTGGATCGAAATTAGATTTTTTTAGAAGATGCTTAATTTCCGCTATTTTTTGTGAGTTTGGTACCCATCTGGAGGAAAGGGAGCAATTTATAATGTTCAACATTGGCTGACCTAGCAAAATAAAATAGAAAATAGCTCCTTAAGTAATTTAGCTAGGATTGGGTCTAGCTGACAATTTGTGGGTTTAGAACTCATTACAAAATTTGTGAATGTGTCGAGCGATACAGATCCAGTGTCCCCATTGACAGCTGGTCAGGGAGGTTCAGGATATTCTCAGGACAACTGAGATTTTGGGGACTATAATTATTTAAGGAGAAGTCAGTTATTTGTTTTCTAATGGTGATGATCTTTTCATCAAAGTAGTTCATGTACTGATTACAGCTAAAGTGAAGACTCACTTCACTTGTTGAGCGTTGCTTTTTAGTTAATTTTGCAACTGTATCAAAGATACATTTTGGATTGTTCCCCCCAATCAGGTTGGAGAAATACGCTGAGCGAGCAGGTGTGAGTGCTTTTCGGTATTTTAGTGTGCTGTCTATCCAGGCTTGTCTTAATACTTCCAACTTTGTGGAGCATCACCTTCGCTCCAATATTCTGGAGGCTTGCTTGGGTGCTCTAGTATTTTTTGTGAACCAGGGAGCAAGTTGCTTGTTGTGTATTTATTTTGTTTATAGTGGTGCAACCGTATCTAAAGTATTTCGCAGTGTTGAGTTTAAATCCTCGATTAGATTGTTTGTGGATTTATTTACTTTGTCACTGATGAGCAAGCTTGGAAGAATATAAATACATCTATTTGTTGTTCGAGAATTTATAGTGTGGCTTTTGAAACTCATTGTTGGCGGAGCGAGTAGACTTCTTGTCTGGATTAACAGGCAATATTTTTAGATCTAAAATATCTATTTCTCATGACAGGACTAAATCTAAGGTATGAGTGTGGCTGTTCGTTGGACCTGAGATATGTTGAATACAACCCATTGAGTCAATTATGGCCTCAAAGGCTTTTTGAAGAGGGTTGTTTGACGCATAAATCGCCCAAAATTCTATCTGCCATGACTACAAGGTTAGAAGAGAATTCTGGAAACTCATTGAGGAACATTGTATATGGCCCAGGCGGCCTGTAAATAGTAGATATGTAAAATAATTTTTCAGCCTGGTTAACTTTCATGAGTAAAACTTTTTAAAAAAAACAGTGATGTGTATGAGAGTATGTGTAGTGAGCTATTAAAAGTAGAGGAAGAGAAGGACAAAACTGTATAAAAAAAAAAAGGCAAATCAACAAACTGTGCACTGTAGAAGGCTGGTCAGTAACCAAAATAAATGTTATTTCAGAGATATATGTCTTCTTGATTGGAAGCAGGGACGCGGAGAGCCTGAGACAAAAAATTTATTTTTTGTAAATAGCAATGATGTTACTGTTCATAAAACAGGTCATAAACGTTTATTGTTTAATGTTTTAGCTAAGTAGTACTAAATACCAAGATTGACTGACAAATAAATAATTATATTTAAGCCAACCAAATGGGCCCCCCGAGGCATGGGCCTGCGAAAACGTTACCGGTTGTCCCCCACTGATTGGAAGTTATTAAAAAGTTATATTAAAAGTAATCTATATTTGGTAATAAAGTTGTATTGGTACATATTTTTTCATATAAAATACAGAGAATTGTCTTGTCAAATATAGTTGTACCATTTGGAGGATAGATACAGTAACACACCACACTTGTTTGTAGATCTCCATCTCATATGGATAATGAGCTATTTAAAAGGTATTGCAGAGATAGATTACTAATTGTTTTTAGAGGTACATATCATCTGTATGCGAACTTATTGTAAAACGCATTCCAATGTTAGAGTTGTAATAAAGTTTAAAAAAGTTGTTTGTGGCAGGTCTTCACGAGCTTATTACTGATGTTATGAGGACATGATGCTTTGTTGACTTTCGCTCTTTGGTTAGGTTAAGCCCATCAAAACTCATGTTGCAGGGTTTACATTGGTTCTCTGTAGTCCCAGACAATGGTGTGCTGCCTCTCCAGGCATCACACAACTGTCCACATTGAAATGTATTTTCCACCTTTTCTTTAGACCATTTAGCTTTGTTAATTTGCTTACTTCATTTACCTTGAATCAAATTACACTGAATCATGAATATGTAAAATAAATTCTACTGTAATGTTATTTTAAGTTCTTTAATTATCCAAGGTTAATAATTTGAACATATTTTCAAATATTTTACCTTTCTATGTGGTATAATTCTGAACTCAAATATCATCACATATCCGGAAAAAGCCTCCACAACCACATCAAGTCTGTTGTCACTGCCGCGAAAATCTAATGGTCCTAGAAATGCGGTCCTGAAACAGCAGCCTCCGGCTTGGGTCGAATACTATTTTCCGGTCTTCCAAATCGCTAGGGAGCGCTGTCGTGGCGAATGAGCTGCGGTCCTGAAATTGCAACCTCCGGTATTGCAGCCTCGTAATATTGCAACTGAGCTTTCGATTTACCAAAACGGAAAAAAATACAAGCAGCATGACTGAAGAATGCGTTCAGACATTATTTCTAAATGTTCTTGAGCTGATATGAATTATGACCTTGAAGTACACGCATCAGCTTTATCAGTGGTGGGCCGGCTCTGGGTGTCTGCCTCCTGTTTATGCATTGATCAATTTAAATGGAGATATCTCCAAATTCAAATTAAGATATCTCCAACTATATTCATACTAGTTCTTAATCATTTTGAAGCTCTCTTGCATTGAATAGATAGATACTAGGTGTTATTCCGATCTTAGATATTAACTATTTGCTAATGACTAATAACTTTTCCAATATTTACTAGTAACTATTCCAATAGTTACTAGTATCTATTCCAGTTATACTAGTAACCATTCATTAGATACTAATTCAATAATTACTAATAACTATACAACGTTGCTATCTATTTCACTTTTACTAGTAAGTCACTACTGTCTATTTCACTTTTATTAGTAACTTCATTAGATACAACTACCTATTTTTGTTACTAGTAATTATTACAATTGCTACTAGTAACTTTTTTATTATAAAAAATGGGAAAGATAGTAGTAACTAATAAATAAGTACTAATATCTATTGAATAGTTACTAGTAAAACGGAAATAAGTACTAGTGACTGTTGGAATAGTTACTAGTATCTAAAGAATAAGTACTAGTAACTTTGGAATATTTACTAGTACGTTTTGGGATTAAATGTTAAAACGGTTTGCAATAAAAGAAAGAGGAAGAAACAAAATTCCTATTCAGAACTACTATTCCCATCGTTCATTGTTTTAAGACGTGCCTTGTCGCATGTAGGCACATGCGCTGTTCTTGTGCACTGGGCCGGTATATCATGGCGACATACGTGGATATTCTGAAGAGCGAGTTTCCCGAAATAGACACCGAAGTGTTCGAATATATTACGGGTAAGACACTGTTAATGGATGAAGAGAGTGTGTGGATCTCTTGCACTTTAAGTTACCATCGGCTAGATGAATGGTGGACGGATTGTTCTCTTTAAACATTGTCCTAAAGTAACGTTAGCTAGCATAGTAGCCGGCATACTTGCCCCACACAGTCAGCAGTGAGGCTCAGTCAGGGGGAGACTAGAGCTAACTGGTTGTAGCCAACACGTAACATAGTGGTAGCTCAAAATCGGCCCATTTGAAGCAATAACACAGTAAACGGACGAAAGTATCTTATCACCTATACTAGGCTGTTACTTACTTGTGTGTGTGTGTGTGTGTGTGTGTGTGTGTGTGTGTGTGTGTGTGTGTGTGTGTGTGTGTGTGTGTGTGTGTGTGTGTGTGTGTGTGTGTGTGTGTGTGTACACACACATGCTTACAGTATACAGTACTAACGGTAGCTAACCACAGTGTATCTCTACAAATGAACTGACATTTATCTACAGCAGGTATCTTGCAAGATACTGCTAAAGCCCTCCCACACAGTCCCAGTCTGAAGTTTAGTGTCTT